>JAVTVY010011499.1:0-51243 GCA_036873755.1 Hanleya hanleyi
AATAGAACCATAAATCTGCATACATTACGTTCGAATTTATTTCTGGGAAAACTCTTAGAACGCGTCTCTGGAGATCTGGAACTTCGGAGCTTCCGGAGCCTAAACGGATCGTGGACCCTCGCCTGTTGGGCTGTGAGGATTTCCTTGTTTTATCTTTGTGTGAATGAATCGTATCTTTAGGCATATTGGTTTCCCTCCCAAGAACTATAAGTCATCGTTTTGTATGTTTTAAATATAACTAGAACGTCAAATGGATGAAGGCATGAGGTGCGATGTTTTCAATACCGATGCATGCTTATAATTGCGAGAAAAAAAATCGTGAAAATAGAATCATAAATGTGCATGCAGTATGATCAGTTTTATTTCCGGAAAAACGTTCAGAACGCATCTCCGGCTATCTAGGACCCCGGAGCTTCCGGGGCCTAGGCGGCCCCTGCACCCCCGACTGTTGGGCTGTGATAGTGGTCCCCAACTTTCAATTACGTTCCGACGCCACTGGGTTAGCCTACGAGGTATATAGGCCCAAAGCGCTATTATTGTGTTTTCAAGATGACAAGAGAATAAAATATAATACTGATATTTGACAAATGACGTGTTAGTTTAATTGTTGGAAATCGCTCAGAATGCATCTCAGGCCATCTAAGGTCTCAGAGCTGTATAATATAACCCCAAATCTGCATACATTATGTTCAGATTTAATTCCGGGAAAACGCTTAGAACGCATCTCCGGCGATCTAGGACCCCGGAGCTTCCGGGGCCTAGGCGGCCCCTGGACCCTCGCCTAAAGTGCTATGATAATCGACCCCCCTTTGAAAAATCCTAGCGACGCCCATGGTGTCGGTCCAGATTCATAACACAATACAGCGATGTCCCTTCTCGGCCATCACACAACACTGAAATATGTTTAGGGTAGTATTAAAGGGGGTTCCAGAAGGGGGGAAGACTGGATATTTTAAAAGAATATATAATGCTCACTTGTGACCGGAAATACTAACATTGTCTAGTCAGAAAAATCACAGTTCTGGTTGAAAGTTTTGATGTTTTGACCCAAATTGAACAAAAATAGAAAAGGGCATTAACCTCCCATTGGGATCAGGAATTATTTGGTAGGAAAATATAGCTATTGGGTAATAGATCCATGTCCAGGATGGCATGCTGTATTGATTGATCATGACCTAGTTTTAGGGGATACGTGTAGGTTACTTCTCATAAATAAGTTTATATTCAGGTCACCTGCTCCTCGATAACAAGAATGACTGTATGACATGACGATAACTCTCCGATCACGTGTACCATGGTGATAGTATGAAGGACCGCTTCAAAAAAAAGAGCGTATACCAATATGTAAAATAATTTATGGAATATTCACTTTGCAAAACATGGCTACCACACTTTGAAGAGAATATTATATACATGTGCTAAGAACATCGAGACTATTTAGGCTTATATTACAAGTCTGAACACATTATTGAGTGTGTAGAGCGAGACATGACAGTTTCTCAGTTCGAGAAATTTGATGTACAATGAACTCTGTTGCAACGCGTTTTTTCCACAGTTTTCGCATTCTGTCACGATGTGACATTTCTGTCAAAGGATTGGGTGTTCTGTATGGGACATTTCCACTGAATATTTCATAGCGGGGGTATTTTCGACATAGGTAACCAAGACTGCATTTGTTAAAAACTTTCTGCAACCAACTGGAAACAGCATTTGTATATCTTTAACACATGAGGCCAGGCCAGAACCAGAATTAACCTTACTGTTACCCGGTGAAACGGTTTTGGGACGTCCAAAATAAACTGTTCGGCAAAAGTTTTCGTATTGACTGCCCATCAACAGTTTTTGGTGATTTCAGATGCCATCATATATTTATAGAGACAAAAAAAATACTCTTTTCAACAGAAAGCAATTAATGCCCTACTGTTACGATACTGTTATTAAAAACATAACACCATTTACTCGAGAATTAATAACTCAGAATAAGACGAGATAATTTGTTCTTCAACTTATAGAGTGAACTGTTTTCAAAGTCATCTGTGTTGACCTGAAGAAGCCTATTGAATGTGGGATCACAAGCAAGCGGTTAAGTCATTTGGGGGTCAAAAGGTCTTCCAAGACCAGGTCACCTCATGTTAAGTTATTTGGGGTCAAAAAGTTATCCATGACCAGGTCACCCCATGTTAAGGCCTTTACTCCATCACAGCTCCCGAACTAGCGTATCTAATTCCGCTTAAGCCGAGTCTAGGGGCCGTGTGGATACTTCATAGTCTCCACATGAACATCTGCAGTACAAGCGCGACTAAGATACTAAGAATACGTCCGAGAATCCACCGTATATGGTTGCTTTGTAGTCGCCAGACGTCGTCAATTTTTCCCTCCTCTTGCATATCGCTCCAATTGCACGTTGGCCGTTCTTTCGCATTGCCCGCTCTATGTGTAAAGCTTGTCCTTCTCGGGACACCATGTTTATTTACGGTTCAGTGATCTTCTTGAAAGTTCAAGACTGTGCTTTACTCACTGGTATTAACAAGCCTATTGGCAACAGGAAAATACTGCGACCTTTGTCAATATCACAGTACACAAATATCATATTTTCTGGTTTGCTCCAAAGATCTTTATAGTTCACAGAAATATTGACCATGCGACTGTAAATAAGTCAAATCATTCGGATGATACTTGATGCAAGAATGCATTGTCCTCGCCATTGTGTAGCTGAAAAGCTCTGGATCTAGACACATTCCTGTTCAAGTTGAGTTCTAGGGTGTTGTACCGCAATAAAGATTTCATTGCCAATGCTCATATGAACATCATGAAGACGACAGGATGTTCACACTGCCTTCAGCACTGGGTTAAGCGAAATAATATATATGTTATGAAATGCAGCGCCGAAGAGAATTTGTACCACAGTGCGATCAGTGTATAATACTTATCACCTTTAGGAATTAGCGGAGACGCTTGGTAGTATAGCCTTGTCTAATCAGTTTATGCAAAAGGTTTTGTGACGTTGATTGCAACAATTACACTACACAAGAGCTAGCTCTAGAATGGTATTATCCAGTAAGGGGTAGTCAACTCTTGTCGCACATTCAACGTTTCACTTTTAAAGACGTGTAGTCCTAAATATTATGTTCCGCTCAAATGATCGGTATTGGTTGAAGGGAGATATTTTCCACGGTATCAATTATAAAGGGACTATCCGAATCACAAGAAAATCGTCTGGCGATTAGTGAGCAATTTATGTATATAGTCGTCTCCACGCTCATTAAAACTTCCACAGGTATGTTTGAGAGCGGCTGTGGCGTAATGGGTTAAAGCATTTCATATTAGGCAAGGCGGTTGTCGAGTCACATCAGCTCGCTTTGTGATTTTTCAACTAGAAGCCGTTTTATTACGCACATGCAGGTTTAAAATATGGGTATTCCTTGTTGTATTTCATACGTTGTGCAATGTGGCTATGAAAACATGTGCCAGTTGTCATCTTAGAGCTCATTGATCTTGATCTGTCAGATTTAAATTACTTTGAAAACTATTGAAGACTATTTTTCATTCTCAAAGGACTACTTTGGTCCCAAGTACATTGCAGTTTCACCATGTTCACGTTGAAATCGCTTTCATAAATTTGAGATATGGAGTGTAAACATTATAGTCGGCTATCTCGGACCATCTCGTTTGACACACGCCATCCCGCTCTTTCTGTATACATTACCGTTGAACTGTTTTATCAGCCAAACATATTCCACGAAAAAGAGAGTTTCTATTCAAAATCTGCGACCAAAAATGCTGGCGTATTCAACTCGTGCGCACTTTTTTAGCAGGTGATCACGCAGTTTCATATGGTCCACATCTCAAGGATTAATTTAATGTATAGTGACAAATGTGATACCATGTGGCCTGGGTAATCGTACAATATGACCGTTTGAGACACTTCTGCTTTTCAAGCAAGCATAAAATAAAAAAATGCACATAAGTATGAGCTAGTTTTGTGAAAAACGAATGGTATTCACTGAATGATATTCTTTTTTCCCAAATGAGTTTCCAAAGCGTATTCTAGAGATTAATCGGTCTTGAGTTCCTTGACTGTTTATATGAACAGTATGCATATCTCGTATTCCATAGCGCCTAGTCCCAGATTTAGCGGAATTAGACACAAAGCTGCGAAGCATAGCACCATGGATCCTGTACGTAAACGATTGTGAACTTTGCATCAAACTAGAAAAAGCGTTTGACTTTGTATGGGGATTGGGGGATTCACAAACATGTGTAATAAAGGGAATCATATCGCTTATGTACCTATACAGAGCCACATGTATGCTTCATGGTGGCCACGTACATGGCGGATTACTGAAAAACTGAATGGCTGAAACATACATAGCTGAAAACTAACATACAACAGTCTAATCCGACTTCCAATATTCAGCTGTCAGCCATTAACAATTTTCGGGGTATTCATATTCCAGCATTATCAGAAAATTCAAAGAAAACAATTATAGTATACATAAACATAGGCTAGTCTCCTGCAAGAGAGACGCAGTCAACAGTTTTCAATGATGCCGACAAGATATCTTGATACTTCACAAATACCAGTGTTTTTGATCCATATATTCTTCAATGTTAAGTCGTTTACTAGACAATGATATATCTAGGTCACGCTTTCATTGTGACTGGTCATATGAACATCATGATGATCTCGAAGTGCATGATATGATACGGCCCCTAGCCCCGGATTAAGCGGAATTAGACACAAGTATACAACACGTAGCTCCACAGATCTTGCACGCTACCCCCGTATTTTGCTATCAGCGTGAGCTATTTATATCAAAATTTGATAAACTTCGATTGGGGACGCTTGGTGGTATAGCTCTGTTTTACAAATTTCTGCAATAATGTGTTGAGACGTTGAATGAAACAGTCGCATTTTACACAGGATCTGAGATTTTATACAGGATCACTACTTCCGACTGATACTTTAGAGGCGCTAAACCGCTAAACCGCCAGAGACACGAAGGAGTCTTGTGCGATGTGAAAATAATGGTGGAGGACGGAAGTGTACTTGCCCATAAAGCTGTACTGGCCGCTTGCAGCCCATACTTCTATACAATGTTCACTGGGGGATTCAAAGAAGGTGCCTCGCAAGTAACAGAAGTCAACATGTCTGAGATATTTCCTAATCTTGGCATCGCTGAACACGTAATACAATCACTGTACACTGCCCGAATCAATGTCGAAGCGGACAATGTATGTGTCCTACATAGCGTCTACTCGTTTCTCTTATTGGACAAACCGATAACGATTTGTGAGGATTTCATGTCCGCGGATTTGTCTCTGGATAACTGCACAGAGTATTGGCAAGCCGCAAACTACCACAACACTACAGGCAATCTTCACAAAAAATCCACAAGACTCTTGAAGAATCGATTCCATGATCACTTGATCTATCAAGAAGGTCTTCTGAAGTTCCCAGCATCTACAATATCAAGTATCATCCGAGAGGAAATACTTACATTTTGCAGCCCTAAACAGATATTAACTTTTCTGGTTAACTGGTTCGTCACATCTGATGTAATGGAAATTAACATACTGAAGCAATTGCTGATAGAATCTCACCTACCGGAAAAGTTCAAATTTAAGGTGCTAATGACTGATATCCAGAGAACGGCGACCATGACAGAGTCTACCAGTCGAGTAATCGAGGATATCTGTAACGAGTTATATAAAGAGGTTCATGACAAAGAAACGGATCTGTTTAAAGATGATCTGAAGACAAAAGAGGGATCATGTATTGAAGCAGAGCAGCGAAGGAAACAGAGTGTCGGATCTATGTTACATGAGACTGGCGGTGAGAGTTCGCATCACCCTGATAAGGAAATGGATGGAGTCAGTCCACAAGGCTCTCCGCAAGATTCATATCACATTTTTGAACGCGAAGCGCGGACTGATTTCCGTATCAACCCAAACAAGTCCACAGGTGATGTTCTTGTTCGCCACCTATCTGAAGACAATGTACAGGCAGATAATCTTGAGGTGCTCATCGCAGTTGTTCCGGAGTACACAGATATTCAGGAAGATGAAAGTGCACAAACGATGCAGTTACGGTTGTGTGCCTATGTTCTACGATATCGTCTCTGGGTTTATATGGGTAACATTGGATACCCTACGAAAGGAGATGGCGAAACGATCAGTGTCTCCCAGTCTCGTCTGTATGCTGCAGGAGAAAACCTTTATCTCCTCTCTGGATCTGACGTTTTTGTTTCTCGTTTGCCATGGATAAAGTGGAACAACGTTGTTTTACCCACCAAAGGGGAAAGTGTACGACAGATCTTCCAGTTGCGTCTGAAGAATACAATGTACTTACTTCTGATAGACGATGTAGAAGAATTTGATGAAGCTAACATGCAATCATCCTTTGGAAGATCCACAGTATTAAGAGCTAATTTTTTCGGGAGTATCCGAACAAGACTCGATACAGTCAACTATAGCCGGTTGAGTCTTGGTATGATGACGGAAGATGGAATATGGAAAGAAATTCTTCAAGACGAAGAAGATGCCGTGGCCAGAAGAAAAGGATGGAACTATGGTCCGTGCTGGGTGGAAGAACCATATTTTCTCGTCCACAGGTGGAAATACGGACATTTCACTGGAGGCGTCGATGATTCTGATTTTATACTTCTGGATCTAGAAAAAAAGGACATACAGTTTGTCGCTTCCAATGGAGAGATGGGGAACGGTCGGTCGTTTCGACAAGGAATGGGAACACCGCCCCTATTGATGGAGCACGGCGACTGGATATATAGTTATAAGGGGCAGCAATCCAACTATGACGCAGATTCCAATGTGGGGTTGAGATTCCGACTGAGTGACGACAAATCTCATGTTTTGTTGGAAAAGCCAAAAAAGAGCATCAAGTTCGCAAACTCAATTTGCAACGAAGTGGGATATGGTGTTTATATCGGTAAACTACGCACAGAAGATCCGTCGCCTTTTATTTGGACAACATCCGGACCGTGTCTCTGGCGATTCAGCAACACAAAGCGGGAACAAAGCTTCCTGCATGAGTTAAACATACAACATCCGGATGTCGAGACAGAACACACACCGCCTCCCTGTAATGTGATACTGGCTGCTACATCTCTTAAAATCAACAGTGACTTTCTATTGAACCGGCCTATAGCTCATTACCATCAAATAAGTGATCCCATCCAGGAGGCAAAACACAGACGGTTATATCGGGAGGTGTTCGACCTGGACGAAGATCTTAGCTCCAATGATGGGTGGAGTGACGATAATTACTATTTCGGTACAGATGAATCATACTGATAAGTTGCTAGTCACGAACTGGTCAAGAATTTTCGAAATGACCAGTCGTCCACAAGCACCTTTGGATGAAGTTTGCGCCGATTTCGATTGACCACTACAATCGGGCGCCTATCCTCTGGTGGTGTACCTACGACGACTATTCTGAAACCATGGAAGTGGAGAGTGTATGTTCGGTATTTGGAAAACCGACGATATCGGAATTCTTACAAACGCATAGAAGTCAACATAAACTGAAAACAGATAATTCAACGATGAAATAGTACATCGGTTTGCGGGATACCTTGCTTTCTTAATCTAAAATTCAAGCCATGTTGTCCCCGCGCTAATGGCAGAGCCGAATTCGTCATGAAGACTTTAGAGAAGACCAGGAGAGCCGTTGAGGCTGACGGAAAGCTATGAGAACAAGAACCTTATACATTCACTGACAAATCATCAAGTGAGCAGTTCCATTCCATTCCGCCATAAATTACTTAACCCGATAGTGATTCTTCAAAATGACAACGAGACATCAAATTCAAACTGAAGATCAGCGAAACACACCGATGTTGGCGCCAAGGCAAACCGGAAGGCGGTCTGCGTTGGCGATAGTATGTTATTTCGCCTGGAACACACAGATAAATTGTGAATACTGCACAATCCTATTTTCTAACTCGGTGACCATGTAAAGGACCAGTGATCGCGACAAACAGAGGTGAACACTTTATGACTCTGGATTCATTCTTCTTCAAAGTATTCCACAACCACTCAACTGAATACTGAATGTTGTGACTCAGCTGACGTATGTTCCATAGAATAACCACTGCTCGTAATTCGTCTATTGTCCGAAGGTATACCCATGTTCTTCCTGGTAATTGAATTTTATAAACAGTTATTGAATGTTAAGTATATACAGTATTTCTATCTCCTATATTCATTTCTGGAATATGGTAAATTTTATTTCACCCTTATATTATACGTTTAATTGTATATACCCTGACCGGATCTAGGTTTGAAAGAGTTATACAGTATGTACCGATCGTTTTCGCCACGTCAGACTATCCGGTTCTAGAACATTATACTTGTTTATCTGGATATTCTGAGCTGCTGGGATATTATGATGTATCAAGTCGCTTTGCAACGCAGCGTGCGTTTGAGCGGTGACTGAAAGCACTAATGTATTACTCTAAATACTCTGCTGATCCCGCTTGTGCATATTTAAAATGTTCGTTTCCAACCTCCAGTGAACTTTTATTAATGCTCAACTCGTCATAATTATATAAGCTTCCATCTATTATACATTGTACGGTATTTTAGAAGGCATCGTCTCTATAGACTCTTGCAGATCGCCTTGTTGGAGCAGAGTCACTGATGAGTAGATGTGAGTATCCTCGTCCTTGCTCGGTGTGACTGTCGAATAAGTATCTTCACTGATCATTAAGTAATTCACCTCCGTTTCTGTGTCATTTTTTGTCGCTACATCTTTGACAAGACATTATTTGGAGTGAGTGACCAGTGGGGTTTAACGTCGTTCCCAAACTTGTTTTAGTCATATCACAACGGTGCCTACATGTGCCAGAACACGAAAGTGCTCACAGTTCCTATTAGCCTGGACACTGATCAGCTCAGCAGGTACAGCACCCGGTCAACCATCCAAGTATTGACCGAGCTTAACGTTGCTTAAGAGGGGATAATACCAGAAAAATATTTCCAGAATTTAGTCCCTTCATAAATTCGTAATAATCCACAAATAATTGAAGTATCCCGTTGAAATTTTCACAGATGATAGACTTGGCTGTAAGTGTTGCAAAAAAAGTAGCAAGAATGATATAGGTTCAACAAAAGGGTGTAAAATAATGGTGTGAACTTACCGAATTGGACTGTTACTGGTTCAAGCAGAAAGATAATCCAAGAGTTGCTTAAAATTGAAAGAAAACACAGATTGAAATCTTCCAAGAACTCCTCAACAGATGGTTACTGGAGTGAGGAAAGAGAATATCTACAAAAGTGAAAAACAAAACAGGACATAAGAGGAAGTGAAACATTGGAGGTCACCATTTTGTTGCTAGGACTTCTTCAAACAACGCCATGAATATTTATGAATCCAAATTAACCCCTTACAGTGAAACAGAATGATGAATTTAAAGGACTTCCCTCTCAAACCACACGTGAAAAATATCACATAGGTCAAAGGATTAAAATTGCACATGTCTCTCCACAATACTGCTTGCCTATCCTACATGGAGTATCTATTACCATAACGATACAACAACGTGCTTCAGAGACTGCAGTTTTAGACATAAGTTCAAGACGCATAACTCATTTTTCAGTGATTGACACAAACATAACATAACACAGAAATGTTTCATACACTTTAGAAATACATCATACTCACCTTGTACGACATAATATCTTCATAATCGTCAAGAAAGAGACCAATTCCCCAAATTTATGTGCGTTGTTGTTGTTCTGTACCTCCCTCTGCGGAAAGCGACACCTGTTGGCGAGGTTGACTGCAAATTGCTAACTCCGCAAAGATCGGCACGTCCGGGAAATAGTCCCTGAATGAAATTATCATTATTACAGTTTCTAAACACCACACATGAACGAACATATCTGTTATCAGTTCAATGTAATAAGGAACACAATATTCATTTCGAACAATATAGAAATATATTCTTGAAAAGGTTGGCGCATGAAACTCCACACAGAGAACTGTCCCCATCACTGCCCCATCACTGCTCAGGAGGCTGGAACTTATTTTGAACATGTGGAATTTTGCGTGATGAACAGGTAAATATTTCAGTTCATTCCTTGTCATTCGTTTGCCTTTTCTGTAGATTAAGCAATTCTTGCCCCAAAAACAACAACATTGCGTTCCATATGAAGTACCCATAATTCCCGGTGAAAATCGTGTTGGACAGGGTGACATGGAAGCATAGATTTTGAAAAATCCTCCACTTTCAACAGTCTCTAGATTGTGGGTTCAACTGTATCGTGGGTATTTCACACTTTCTACTTGTTTTATCACCTCTCTATTGTTATAATGAGTATCGTAAAATGTATGTTGTGCATATTCAAAGCATGTTTCGATTGTCAGTTCCATTGGTAATTTTTGAAGGCCTGTAATTTTCACATAGTTTGGGTATTTCCTCGAATTGCTGCATATTTGACCTTCTCATAGACGTGTCTGGTAGACGTGAAAGTTTGAAGAGAATATTCCAATTATTTTTTCGTTTATTCCACATTTTTTAGGCACTCCGTAACAAAAGTTCAAATTATTTTTTAGGTATTATCCCCCCTTAACTTCGGTGATCTGACGAGAACTGGTGTGTTCAATGCTACAAGCCGTACCAGACATTATTTGGATATTATCTTGAGAGATACGTAGTGTCCTTGAACACGTACAGATTACTTGAGAAATCTACTATAAGCTAATAAAGTGATTCAGTGATTATCTCAGACATAGACAACAAGCTGTGATTATCAATGGCAAATCTTCAACCTTCCAATTTGTAGTCCTAGGACCGCTTCTATTTCTTATATATATTAATGATATCGTAATTGATTTAAAATGTAACATTCGATTACTTGCTTACGACAATTCACTGTATATAATTGTTGAAAACCCACAAATCGGGGCAGAACTTCTAAACTATGATTTGGGTAAAATATCTCAGTGGGCAAAAAAATGGCTCGTATAAGTTAGCCCGCCAAAAACTGAAGGAATACTGCTCTCCCGGAAAATAAATAGAAATGTCCATCCACCTTCGTTAATGAATGACACTACAATAAATGAAGTAAATTTTCACAAACATTTTGGTACAATTTTTCAATCTTCTGGCCGCTGGGATCAGCACATAGATTATATGTTTAAGAAAATAAGCCCAATGATCAATTGTTTAAGGAGCCTAAAATACAGACTTTCGCGAAAATCGTTAGAAATTCTTTATAAATCATTTATATTGCCTATATTAGATTATGCCGATATTGTCTGGGATAACTGTGCGGCCTATCATGCTGAGATTCTTGAAAATCTTCAACTCAATGCCATCAGGACCATTTGTGGGTGCCCTCGGGGAATAAGGCATCAGTTACTTTATGAAGAATCCGGGTTTATAACATTGGATGAAAGAAGAAAACGACATAAACTTCAGTTATTTTATAAAATGATATATGGACAAGTCTCACAATATTTGACATCGTTACTCCCAGATCACGAGGCACAGATGATTCCTTATCCTTTACGAAATACCTCAAACGTTGGTGTTCCCTTTTGTGAGATATCTCAGTTCCAAAATTCCTTTCTACCATCTACGATTGAAATATGGAATGGCTTGAATTATGAAACTCATTTCGTTCATTTAAGAAATACCTGTCGTCAGATGACCTGAAAATTCCTCGTCACTATTATTACGGTGAACGTCGGGCCCAAGTTATAATGTCACAACTGAGATTAAATTGTAGCAGTCTCAAAGCACATAAGTTTTTGTGCCATATTTCAGATACTGCGATATGTGCTTGTGGTTATCATTATGAAGATACCTCGCACTATTTCTGTTTTTGTCTTGTTTATAATAACCTTAGGCAAGAATACTTGGCTGATATCCTAGAACCGCCTAATATTCACAAACTCCTGTTTGGTGACCCGTCTTTGTCTGAAAATCAAAATATTGACATTCTCACCAGGGTACACCGCTATATCCTCTGTTCAGAACAATTTAGTTAATGTTAGCTGCAACAATGTTCTATTAATTTCTAAATTTATTAGCGATTGTTTTCTAAAAACAAAAATAAAAAAATAAAAACCAACACCACCATTGATCATAATATAAGACGTGAGCAAACTCCGTGATTTATTAGTCATATTTAGTTCTATATGAAATTGTATGGTATACAGGCTATCGTTGTTATATATGTTATCTTTAGCGACCTTGGACGGTGTATTTGTATGCAGGTGTCTCCTATACTTTCTAATATGCTCGTGGTGTATCACTCCTGTCATATCTATCGACTGCATATGTTATTGATTTTGCTTTTTTCCTTATCTTGCAAGGTTCACTTCATGTAACTTATTTATTAGCTCCACCTGTAATTTACTTTGTTAAATTTTATAGGGTACGGCGTTTATATATGCCTCGCCTGTTCGCCGATCCCCTTTTCTCTATTGGAAATAAAATATAGTCTAAACAATTACTTGAGAAATCGGTACAGAGAAAGGTACGTATTATCAGTCTATGACGAGTCGCCTCGATTTGATGCGAAGATTGAAAAAATCCCAGACCAGGAAGTTACAGTCACCCAGCCGTAACGACAAACAACGCCCATGCCCGTAGAGTATCACGCAGATCAGTTTAAAGCTAAGTTAAATATTATATATTGGTATTATATATATGCACGGAGAAGAGTTATTGCCAGGTATAGTATTGCTTTCTATCATATTATTTGAATATAAAGGAATACTTCAATTAATATTTTTGAGATTTCGTGCAGTGAATAATTTGTGTTTAAATGTGCGTGTTCACCAATCTGTTCCACCTGATGATCTTATAAAATCTATGTACATCATATTTTAGCCATAAAAATGTTTGCTCTACTATTTGAGAATTTCTAAAGCATTGCTGAATTGGGACATTCGTAATTGCCAATCGGGTAATAGATACGTCCTAACCGGGTCCTAATGACGAATATCAGCGGTTATCTGAATTATTATGTCTCCCCCAACTATGTTGGGGGGAGACATCTAGTGTTTGTGCTGTCTGTCTGTCTAGTTGGATGTCTGGATGGATGGATGTCTGGATGGATGTCTGTCCGTCCCCTTGCCTTGTCTGCGAGATATCTCGAGAACTACTGGATGGAATTTCACCAAACTTGGATGAAAGCTTCATTGGGATAGCCCCCTCATTTAGTTAGGTTTTGGTGTGTGTGCGTGCATTCATCCATGTCCGGTGTCCGTCCGTCCGTCCATCTATTTGTACATGTATATACAGGCCTTGTCTGCAAGATATCTTAAGAACTACTGGATGGAATTCCACCAAACTTGGATGGAAGCTTCAGTGGGATAGCCCCCTCATTTGATTAGGTTTTGGTGTGTGTGCGTGCATTCATCCGTTTCCGGTGTCCGTCCGTCCGTCCATCTACTTGTAGATGTATATACAGGCCTTGTCTGCAAGATATCTTGAGAACTACTGGACGGAATTTCACCAAACTTGGATGGAAGCTTCATTGGGATAGCCCCCTTATTTGATTAGGTTTTGGTGTATGTGTGCATGCATTCATCCGTGTCGGGTGTCCGTCCATCCGTTCATCTACTTGTACATGTATATTCAGGCCTTGTCTGCAAGATATCTGGAGAACTACGTGACGGAAGTTCACCAAACTTGGATGGAAGCCTTATTGGGATAGCCCTCTCATCTGATTAGGTTTTGGTTTGTATGTGCGTTCGTCCATGTTCGGTGTCCGTCCGTCTGTCCATGTACTTGTTCATGTATATGTATATACAGGCCCTTTCTGCAAGACATCTGAAGAACTACTGGACAGAATTTCACCAAACTTGGATGGAAGGTTCATTGGGATAGTCCTCTCATTTGATTAGGTTTGGGTGTGTGTGTGCATTTATCCATGTCCATCGTCCATCCATCCATCTAATTGTTCATGTCTATACATACCTTGTCTGCAAGATATCTGGAGAACTACTCGACGGAATTTCACCAAACTTGGATGGAAGCTTCATTGAAATGGCCTTATGATCTAATTAGGTTTGGGTGTGAGCTAGTGCTTGTGTGGGTCCATGCAAAATGTGCTTATCTGTCTGTCCAATTTTTGTTCACTCCATATCTTGGAAACTACTGAAGGCAGATGCATGTAACTTCTATACGGTACAGCATGTATACTATAGGTGTGGCTCTTGTATATTTTGCATCTTTCCTATAATGTGATCAGTTTCGAAATAGTTGATGCTTCACAATTACATGTATTTCACATTGGTTGGACGTTGTAGTTTCGACAATCCACTCATTGCTATAGAAATCCCGACTCCTCACTGGGTTACTGCAACAATAAAAATCGCTTCTTTGTAATTTATATTTTTAGATGCGCAGCTTTGTTTAGGATACTTATTGCTACATTCATTTTATAGCACTTTCCCTTAAATTATGTGCCCACTCAAGGCAAGGTGGGAGGTTGGGGGAGACGTATGTTTTTGCTTAAAAAAACAACCAGCATAGGCTTCATGCCGGAGCGGCAACTCAAGGGTCAAAGCGGAACCTCTAGTTTCAGTTGCGCTGTAACATGGAGCATAAATGAAATATTCAGTGAAAAATGAGTGTAGTGGGGTATTTAGGTTTGACTAATGGATCAACCTGTGTATATTTCTTAAACAGGACTGCTTGAATGTTTGACGTCTGAAGGTTGATTCGATCCCTTCTTCCTCCAAATTATTTCAATCATATGAAAAAGAAACAATATGGGTCATAGTACTGGAAGATAGTGTCAGTATACAAGATAAATCGTTCCAAGTTCGTGTTTCAAATGATTGGAAATGGAAATGGGTATATATGTGAGCTTAAATAGATAGCACTTTTCCGTTATTGCTCAATATGCAACGAAATATTTCACTGGTTCAAAATGTCTCGTCTGCAGAAGAATGTCACACATGCGAGTATCACGGGAAAGAGTGTATGACGACGTTCGGCCGTTTGCGTTATTACTAAGAAGCTATGTGGTTTGCCCTATTCTTTGCATTCTAACATTTTCAGAATACTGCTCTACGTGTTCAAATTTTGCCGTAGGCCTTCTAATCCAGTCAGAGATTAAGACATAATGTCAAGTTAGAAGGCCTCTACATGCAAAGGGAACCAATTTGGTGTCGTTCTGGTTTATTGCAGAATTCCGCCAAAGAATGGGCATGTGATGGCCTCACAAGGTGAGACGACACCATTAATATTCTTTAACTATATTCACATTATTTCGTGGCAATTAATGACCTAACTTTTTCTGTCAAATGTATCGGCGAAATAAGCAGACGAAGAGCGGCTGGAAATCGAACCAGAGCTTCAGACAGAAAATCACTCCCCAGAAACAGTTACTAAAGTCTGTCCATTTTAATTAGTCGTCTACTTTGGAGTTTGTCAATAATCAGCAGTTAACTCTGCATTAATTTTCTTTTTTGCATCATGTAGAACAAACGAAACTCTACAAAATGACTACCATTACTCCGTGATATCGATAACATGTCACTCTTGAAATAACTTTGTAACTCTCTCCATATAAAACTCCAGTAAATATGTTTTATATATCGGGACTCAATTACATAGGGAGACGGCATAATGTATTCGAGTTGTCTAGCACAAAGGTCAATAATGCCGTTTACGGTCATAGAGTTGTGTGCGGTTTATCATTCGGCAATTTCACTGGGCATGGGATATTAGCGTCACACCCACGGACCGCCTGTTATTACTTTATTCGGCACCAGTGACCTTTGTGCCAATGCGCATGAATGCATTATGACGTCTCCCTATGTAATTGAGGCCCGGTAAACGAAACAACTGTACTGGAGTTTTATATGGAGATAAATGAAAAGTTGTTTCATGCGTGATATATTATCGATAGCACAGAGAAATGATAGTCATTTTGTAGAGTTCAGTTGTTTCTACAAGGTGCAAAAAAGAAATTTATGCAGAGTTAACTATTGATTTTTGACAAGCTCCAAAGTAGACGACTAACTAAAATGGGCAGAGTTCAATTTATCTAACGATACTCGATTTAGCGGTGTAGATCTTAGGTAGATACTTTATGTAGGAAGCCATTGTCTGAGTCTTTGTGCAGCTGAAAAGGCTGAAGTCAAGACATATTGTTGTTCCCAGACTTGGCTATTGTATTCATTGTCTCGTAATTCTTACATGGAGTATGAACCAGATCTGATCGTAGGTCCATTTTCTAACACACCTTGAGCAAACAATTTCGGACCATGCATATATAATGGGTCACAGTCCACCAAATAATTCACATTTACGACAATGGTAACGAACTGTACTTGGCTGCTTCCCTAATTGAATTCAAGTTTTCATGTTTCGACAGCTTGTAGTTTAACCCTATCTGGCCTGGGCGATTTGGGGTGTACCGCAGCTTGGGGGGGGCTGAAAGTCCCCCCTCCCTAAATATTTTCGCTATCGCTAAGTCTAGGGGGCTGAAACTTACCACACTATATCATTGGGCCAAGCTCTCCAAGAAAATGTAAAAAAAGTCCAAGATGGCCGCTATGATAACGTCACTGTGACGTCATTTCTAAAAAAGCGTTTTTGGACCATTTTTTTGTCAGAATTTTCGAATTTTTTATTTTTTTCTTCGCAAAAACAGCATGATAAATAAGTAAAAAATAATCTGATATGAAATAAAATAGATTTTATCTACCTTTCCATGCAGAAAAGCAATTGTTTTTAAGAAATATCACCAAAACATCACTTTTCTGATACCCCACATGGCCGCCATTTTTAATTTCCCCATGATCCTCTGCTCGGTGGGTCATGCAAATAGGTTCAAAATGACCCCAATATGATAATCTAAAAAGTCAAGAAGTTTCACCTCTCTATTTTTTGTCGTTCCGGAGATCGGAGCAAAAAACCAACAGGATTGGGGCCAGGTAGGGTTAATTCAAGTTGATATACGTTTTGACAGGGGCCGCATGTCGAAATTTCAAGCTATGCTCGGCTGTAGAAATGACGCCATGTCTTAGCCCTTTTTCGGTCTAGGGAGATCAGTGCTCAGGCAGCGGAAATAGTCCTTCGGTGAGGCGTGTTTTCTAGCATCTAATTGAAATAAATTTTGCTGAATAGAACTAATAAAATACTTTCCGACGGTACCACCAACATTTGATTTTTTTTCGCATTTTCAGTCGGATAAAATCGAGATATCAAGTTGATATTTGGCAGAGAGCATGATCACAGGTTTCAAAGGATCGGGAGTTCTTTTCTAGTTGGTGGTCTGAAGCTGACAGGTGCTCCAGGTACAATAACAGTGTTATAATCACAACGCAAGGAGCGAATTTGCCTATCTCAATGCCAAAAACGCTCTCTTTAGAAATGACGTTACATTTTCTGTGGTGGCGTTGGTGGCGTTGGTGGTGGCGTTGGTGGTGTTGGTGGTGGTGTTGGTGGCGTTGGTGGTGGTAGCTCCCGTGTGGCAGAGCTCTTGGATCGGAGCTCTCGGAGCTCAAAGCTTGCGGCGCTCGGAAATGACGTCATCGCAGGCATGCGCGTGTACCTGTGCTGCTCCCGCACCCTGGTGTACCGTATTCCCTACGGGCTATAGGGTACTGGGTGCAGCACAGGTACACGCGGTGGTGGCGTTGGTGGTGGCGTTGGTGGCGTTTGTGGCGTTGGTGGCGGCGTTGGTGGTGGTGTTGGTGGTGTGTGTGTGTGTGTGGTGGTATTATTGGTGTGTGGTGGTGTCTGTACATATAGAGATTAAGTCGTGTCCCTCATCATTCCATATATAAACACCTCAACAAAAGTAAGTTCCCCCCTAAACATTGGCTAATATTTTCTAAGATAGTTATGCGATTGTAACGAGATTTCTCACAGAGTATCAGTTTGACCAGCGCAACAATCAGTGAAAATGATACCCTGCAGGTGGCGCTATGCCTGAATGCGCATGGATTCAATGCAAGACGGTCGCATTTCAAAAATTGCAAAACAGATTATCAAAGACAGATTTTATTCAAACATGAACAAATCCTAACAGGTAGAGCAAAGACAGTGCTATCCAATCACACGGTTTGACCAAAGCAACAATCAGTGAAAAAGATTGCCCTGTACGTGGTGCTATGCCTGAATGGGCGTGCATTGAATGCAAGTCGGTGGCATTTCCATAAATTGCAAAGCAGATTACCAAAGACAGATTTTATTAAATAACTAACAAATCCTAACCGATAGAGCAAAGACAGTGCTATCCAATCACACGATTTGACCAGAGCAGCAATCAGTGAATATGATTACCGTGTAGGTGGTGCTATACCTTAACCCTGTCAGGCCTGGAGGGCCATTAATAGCCCCTCCTACCCAACCAATCTCCGGAGCAACAACAAAATAAAAGCAGACTTTTTAGTTTGTCACATTGGGGTCAGTTTGAACGTACATTGTATTTGCATATCCCCCGAACAGAGGATCCTGGGTAAATCCAAGATGGCGGCCATGTGAGGTACCAGAAAAGTGATGTTTTCATCATTTTTCTTCAAACGTTCTGCTTTTCCTCGCGGAAAAGTGGGTGAAAGTGATGTTATTTCACATCGGACTATTATTTACTAATTTGTCATGCAGTTTTTGCAAAAAAATACCTAAATAAAAAAATTCGAAAAATCTGACCAAAAAAAATCGACCAAAAATGCCTTTTTGAAGATGACGTCACTGTGACGAGCGTGACCCCAAGGGTGTAGTATGGTAAGTTTCAGCATCCAATCGCCAGAGGTAAGAAAATTATTGGGGGGGGGGAGGAATGGCCAATCAGCAACCTGGACAGGTCTCAAAAGTCCCAGTGATTTACCCATGATCCTCTGCTCTGGGAGTATGCAATTACGTTCAAAATCACCCCAATATGACAAACTACATGTAAAAAGTCTGCTTTTATTTTGTTGTTGCTCCGGAGATAGGAGAGAAAGTTTGGTAGGAGAGGGCTATAATGGCCCTCCAGGCCTGACAGGGTTAAGGCATAGCACCACCTACACGGTAATCATATTCACCGATTGCTGCTCTGGTCAAATCGTGTGATTGGATAGTACTGTCTTGCTCTACCGGATATGATTTGTTCGTTATTGAATAAGATCTGTCTTTAATAATCTGTTTTGCAATTTATGGAAATGCTACCTTCTTGCATTCAATGCATGCTCATTTAGGCATCTTTTTCATCGATTGTTGCTCTGGTCAAATCGTGTGATCGGATATCACTGTTTTTGCTATACCGGTTAGGATTTGTTCGTTACTGAATAAAATCTGTCTTTAATAATCTGTTTTGCAATTTATGGAAATGCTACTGTCTTACATTCAATGCATGCTCATTCAGGCATAGCACCACGTACAGGGTAACCATTTTCACCGATTGTTGCTCTAGTCAAACCGTGTGATTGGATATAACTGTCCTTGCTCTAACTGTTAGGATGTGTACGTGATTGAATAAAATCTGTCTTTGATAATCTGTTTTGCAATTTTTGAAATGCGGCCGCATTGAATTCATATTCATTCAGGCATAGCACAACCTACAGGGTAATCATTTTCACTGATTGTTGCGCTGGTCACACTTACGCTCTGTGAGAAATCTCGTTACAATCGCATAAATATCTGAGAAAATATTAACCAATGTTTAGGGGGGAACTTACTTTTGTTGAGGTCTTTATATTGGACGCTGGGCTATAGGGTACAGGCATACAAGGTCCAGTTTTCGACACCAGATGACCACATTCCGACAAAATGGTCAGTTTTCGACACCGGACGTGCCGCCATCTTGAACCAGAAGGCAGACGCCGCCATCTTGGATATGTCCTATAATGCACCGAGTCAAAATACTCGCTTCTGATTGGCTGAGGGCGCGCCGCACACATGTGAGTGTGACTGAGTGAGTGAGTGAGTGAGTGAGTGAGTGAGTGAGTGAGTGAGTGAGTGAGTGAGAGTGAGTGAGTGAGTGAGTGAGGCGTCCCCAACGCCCGTCTTAACGCATGGACGCACTAACGACGGTGAGTGAGTGAGTGAGTGAGTGTGAGTGAGTGAGTGAGTGAGTGAGTGAGTGAGTGAGTGAGTGAGGCGTCCCCAACGCCCGTCTTAACGCATGGACGCACTTACGACGGTGAGTGAGTGAGTGAGTGAGTACTCTCACTCACTCACTCACTCTCACTCACTCACTCACTCTCACTCACTCACACACGCGTAATGCGGCTCAGGCATACACCAGTACACCAGTCTCGGTCCTCGACGTGTGGTAGTTTAACTGAGTGTGCTAAAAATAGATCACCAGCTGAGTGTGCTAAAAATAGATGACCAGCTAGCGTGCTATAAAATAGAAGCGGCCTGGCCGATTATAAAACATGTTCTTTCGCTACTACTCGTACTGATGACGTCACTGGTGACGTCACAGATGCTGTGGACATCCCCTAAATGGAGTCTACACCCCGAGAACTGCAAGATGACACTTTCCACGACGCATTCGGACCAAAGATGGCCCCTCTCTACTCCAAATACCTTCCTTCACTGTCCCAAAATGCTCACTTGCGCTACTTCTCGTCCTGATGACGTCACCCATGACATCACAGATGACATGGACAGCTCACAAATCGGGGTCTACACCCCGAGAGCTACAAAATGACACCCCACACGATGCATTCGGAGCTATAGTGGTCCATCTCTACACCAAATACTTTCTTTCACTTCCCCAAAATGGCCACTTTACTTACTACACCCAACTGCGCATGCGCAGACTGACTCGACTTGCAATAAAAAAAAACACGCCATTCTGACTCTACCCGACAAAAGCTTGACTTTGACACCTCCCACAACCAATCGGCCCCAAAATGTATATTTCCTTACAAGGGTCTGCCTGCGCATGCGCAGAATGACGATATTCCTACCCTACACCCACCCAGTCGGATGCACCCTCACGTGTGCTTCACATTGATACCTCACTCGACTCCAACAGACCACTAGTGGCCCACCTAAGCCCCAAAACGTCTATTTCCATTCCTTTTTCCCACAATTCCGTGTTTGCGCATGCGCGGAATGTTGAACGCGGACGATACACTACTCCAGGCAGATGCTCCTTCACGACTGCTTTACATTGATACCTCATACAACTCCATCGGCCCATTAGGGGCTCACCTAGATCCCAAAACGTCTATTTACATACACTTGGTCTACTGCGCATGCGCAGAATGAGGTCAGTTCCACGTGCAACCCATCCCATCGGATGCGCCTTCACGAATGCTTCACATGGATACCTCATATGGATACTCCATAGGACCAGGAGTAGCCCACCTAGGCCCCAAAACATCTATTTCCATATCCTTTTCCCATAATTCCCTGTCTGCGCATGCGCAGAATGGTGACAACGCCCGAGCCACTAGTTCCCCTCATGTGTGCTTCACATGGATACCTCACTCGACCCCATCGGTCCACTAGGGGCTTACCTAGATCCCAAAACGTCTATCTCCATACCCTTTTCCCATAATTCCCTGTCTGCACATGCGCAGAATGTTGAACACGGACCAGACACTAGTCCAGGCGGATGCCCCCTCATGTGTGCTTCACACTGATACCTCATACGACTCCATCGGTCCACTAGGGGCTTACCTAGATCCCAAAACGTCTATCTCTATACCCTTTTCCCATAATTCCCTGTCTGCGCATGCGCAGAATGGTGACAACGCCCGAGCCACTAGTCCAGGCGGATACCCCTCATGTGTGCTTCACATGGATACCTCATACGACTCCATCGGTCCACTAGGGGCTTACCTAGATCCCAAAACGTCTATCTCTATACCCTTTTCCCATAATTCCCTGTATGCGCATGCGCAGACTGGTGACAACGGCCGAGACACTAGTCCAGACGGATGCCCCCTTATGGGTGCTTCACACGATATCTCACTCGACCCAATCGGCCCACTAGGGGCTTACCTAGATCCAAAAACGTCTATTTCCATAGCCTTTTCCCACAATTCCCTGTTTGCGCATGCGCAGGATGGTGACAACGCCTGAACCACTATTCCAGTCAGATCCCCCCTAATGTGTGCTTCACATTAATACCTCACTCGACCCAATCGGCCCAATAGTGGCTCCCCTAGATCCCAAAACGTGTATTTCCATAGCCTTTTCCCACAATTCTCTGTTTACGCATGCGCAGACTGGTGACAACGCCCGAACCACTAATTCAGTCAGATGCCCCCTCACGTGTGCTTCACATTAATACTTCACTCGATCCAATCGGCCCAATAGTGGCTCCCCTAGAGCCATACCCTTGGTCTACCGCGCATGCGCAGAATGACGCTATTTCAACCCCACACCCAGCCCATCAGATGCCTCTTCACGAATGCTTCACTTTGATACCTCACTCGACCTCATCGGACCATTAGGGGCTCCCCTAGCTCCAAAACGTCTATTTCCATACCCTTGGTCCACCGCGCATGCGCAGAATGACGCTATTTCAACCCCACACCCAACCCCTCAGATGCCCCCTCACATAAGCTGCACAATGATACCTCATACGACCCCATCGGATCATCCATACCCCATACAGGCATTTTCTCGTATAGATTTAATATGCAAATGTTCGAATCAGGGAAGATAACCCGACATTTGCCAAAAACCACAAAAGTACATCAAGAGTTGCCTCCCTTTTGCGATGAGCTCTCTTGAGCTGGTGGCGCCCCCTGTCGGATTCTTTAGGGAAATCACCAGTTACCCCTCAAGTTTAAGTGCAAAGGGGTCAATATGCGGTTGTTTACTCTTATACTACTACTAACGATTTTCCAAGAAAACAATATGGCGGTACAAGGCCAGAGCGAGACTGTCAAGTCACGTGTGTTTCCACCGCGGAGAAAAGGTTTCCACCGCGGAGAAAAGGTTTTCACCGCGGAGAAAAGGTTTTCACCGCGGAGAAAAGGTTTTCACCGCGGAGAAAAGGTTTACACCTCGGAGAAAAGGTTTCCACCGCGGAGAAAAGGTTTACACCGCGGAGAAAAGGTTTCCACCGCAGAGAAAAGGTTTCCACCGCGGAGAAAAGGTTTCCACCGCGGAGAAAAGGTTTTCACCGCGGAGAAAAGGTTTACACCGCGGAGAAAAGGTTTACACCGCGGAGAAAAGGTTTCCACCGCGGAGAAAAGGTTTACACCGCGGAGAAAAGGTTTCCACCGCGGAGAAAAGGTTTACACCGCGGAGAAAAGGTTTCCACCGCGGAGAAAAGGTTTCCACCGCGGAGAAAAGGTTTCCACCGCGGAGAAAAGGTTTTCACCGCGGAGAAAAGGTTTCCACCGCGGAGAAAAGGTTTCCACCGCGGAGAAAAGGTTTCCACCGCGGAGAAAAGGTTTCAACCGCGGAGAAAAGGTTTACACCGCGGAGAAAAGGTTTCCACCGCGGAGAAAAGGTTTCCACCGCGGAGAAAAGGTTTTAACCGCGGAGAAAAGGTTTCCACCGCGGAGAAAAGGTTTTAACCGCGGAGAAAAGGTTTTAACCGCGGAGAAAAGGTTTCCACCGCGGAGAAAAGGTTTCCACCGCGGAGAAAAGGTTTCCACCGCGGATAAAAGGTTTTAACCGCGGAGAAAAGGTTTCCACCGCGGAGAAAAGGTTTTAACCGCGGAGAAAAGGTTTCCACCGCGGAGAAAAGGTTTTAACCGCGGAGAAAAGGTTTCAACCGCGGAGAAAAGTTTTACACCGCGGAGAAAAGGTTTCCACCGCGGAGAAAAGGTTTCAACCGCGGAGAAAAGGTTTTCACCGCGGAGAAAAGGTTTACACCGCGGAGAAAAGGTTTCCACCGCAGAGAAAAGGTTTTAACCGCGGAGAACAGGTTTACCCCGCGGAGAAAAGGTTTAGTTTGTAAATTTGAATTGAATGCCGTTTATTTTAAGTTTTCCTGTTGATTTCTCATCTCGGATAAAAACAGCATGACTGATCATCAAACAGGCGAGGTGAATTGAAGAGAAATACGCAAACATAGAGAAAATGTACAGTTAAACTTATGAGAAACATGAAATCATAGGGAAAATGTATAGTTTTATTGGATGGCACTAATAAGCCACCGTACATATGTGCCTGTATTACTCTGTTCTGTCAGTTATGTTAGACATTATCCACCAGCAGGTTGGTCATATCGATCATGGCCACTAAATTGAAAACGCCATCACTGACGTTTCCGTGGCAACAAAAGTAATTAATCGATAAGATATATGAGCGTTCGCGTGATACCATGCATAACATCATTATTACGAAATACAATACCGTTGATGCGACAGGAACAGACGAGCTCTCTGCTGGTGGATATGACTGATAAGACACAGAGAGTTACCGATCTCCTGATATGATTGCCGAGATCGAACATGGGGCCGTTTTCGTGACAGCGTTAGCTTTCTCTTGGTAGATGTTCTCTGGTACGATTGATAAGACAGAAAATGTTAACGTCCTCTTGGTATATGCTCTCTGATAAAATTGATAAGACAGAATAGGTTAGGCTTCTCTTGGTACGGTAGATGTTCTCTGATATAAGCATGATAACCAATAAGACAGAATATGTTAACGTCATCTTGGTAGATGTTCACTGATATAATTGATAAGACAGAATATGTTAGCGTTCTCTTTGTAGATGTTCCCAGATATAACTGATAAGACAGAATATGTTAACGGTAGATGTTCTGATATAATCGTTAAGACAGAATACGTTGACGGTAGATGTTCTCTGATATAACCAATAAGACAGAATATGTTAACCTAATCTTAGTGGATGTTCTCGGATATATTTAAGACAGAGTACGATAACCTCATCTTGGTAGATGTTCTCTGATAAAGCTGATAAGGCAGCATATGTTAACGTTATCATGGTGGGTGTTCTGGTGTATAACTGATAAGTCAATGTTAACGTCCTCTTGATAGATGTTCCCTGATTTAGCTGATAACGTAGAATATGTTAACACCATTGTGGTAGATGTTCTCTGATATAACTGATAACGCAGAATATGTTAAAGTCGTCTTGGTATATGTATTCTGATATAACTAATAAGACAGAATAGGTTAACGCCATCTTGGCAAATACTTACTGATATAAATGACCAGTAGCCGCTCTCCAGGATGTTACCTGATATGATTTTAACCTATAACATATTTGCTGATGGAGGTTGTCTGATATAACCGATCACACACAACATGCAAGTGTTATGTCAGTGGATGTGGCATGCTCGTAGTATATAGAAAGCATTTAAAGTAGTATTTTGCCGGGGGAGGTAACTCTTGATGCACTTTTGTGATTTATGGCAAATTCCGGGTTATCTCCCCTGATTCGAACATTTGCATATTAAATCTATACGGGACTGGCTTAGGGGTATAGGTCCAAGCTGGGAAATTTATTGTGGGTGTTACTATGGATTGTTTGGTCTTGTTTTTCTCGTCTCGCCAAGAAAAACACGACGGGAGTGGTCTCGGAGGTAAACGGTGAAATTTTTCGAAAAATACCGCGTAGGTCTGTATATAGCCCCATACAGGTCCAACCCGGGAAATTTTTCGTGGGTGTTACTATGGGTTGTTTGGTCTTGTTTTTCTCGTCTCGCCACGAAAAACACGATGGGAGGGGTCTCGGAGGTAAGCGGTAAATTTTTTTGAAAAGTACCTGGTAGGTCTGTATATAGCCCATAATGGATATAGGTCCAATCTAGGAATTTTTTTCTGGGTTTTACTATGGGTTGTTTGGTCTTTTTCTCGTCTCGCCAAGAAAAACACGATGGGAGAGGTCCCGATGGTAAGCGGTAAAATTTTTCGAAAAGTACCGGGTAGGTCTGGATAGCTACAGGTGTTTACCCCATACTGGCTATGGGATGGGGTAGGTCCAACCTGGGAATTTTTTTGTGGGCTTTACTATGAGTTGTTTGGTCTTGGTTTTCTCGTCTCGCCAAGAAAAACACGATGGGAGGGGTCCCGGAGGCAAGCGGTGAAATTTTTCGAAAAGTACCGGGTAGGTCTGTACATGTATATAGCCCCATATAGGCCAATACTGGCTATGGGGGTATAGGTCCATACTGGGTGGACGTTTTGGGGTCTAGGTGAACCCCTAGTAGTCCCATGGTGTCGTACGAGGTCTTATTTTGAAGCTCCAGTGGAGGAGCATCCGACTGGACTAATGTTTCGTCCGTTTTCAATATTCTGCGCATGCACAGTCTGACCGTAGTATAGAAAGCAGGCATTTTGGAGGGTGCGCGGGGGTGTGTTTGGGATAGAGATGGACCACTATGGGTCCAAATGGGTCGTGGGAGCTGTCAAAGTGAAACTTTTGTGGGGTAGAGTCAGAATGGCGTGTTTTTTATAGCAAGTCGCGTCAATCTGCGCATGCGCAGTTGGGTGTAGTAAGTAAGGTGGCCATTTTGGTGGGTGCGTGGAGGTGTTTTTGGTTAAAGATGGACCATCCTTGGTCCGAATGCGTCGTCGGAGGTGTCATTTTGTAGCTCTCGGGGTGTGCATCCCGATTTCAGGGATGTCCACAGCATCTGTGGCGTCATTGGTGACGTCATCAGTAGGAGTAGTAGCCAACGTAGGCATTTTGAGGGTGTGAAGGAAGGTGTTTGGGGTAGAAATGGACCATCCTTGGTCCGAATGCGTCTTGGGAGGTGTCAAAGTAAAGCTTTCATGATGTACATCCCGATTTGAGGGATGTTCACGTCATCTGTGACGTCATCAGTACGAGTAGTAGCGAAAGTGGGCATTTTGGAGTTGTGAAGGAAGGTGTTTGGGATAGAGATGGACCATCCGTGGTCCAAGTGGACAGTGTGGTGTGTCGTCTTGTAGTTCTCGTGGTGAGACCACGATTTGAGGGATGTTCACGTCATCTGTGACGTCATTGGTGACGTCATCAGTAGGAGTATTAGCCAAAGTGGGTATTCTGGGGGTGTGAAAGAAGGTGTTTGGGGTAGAGAGGGACCATTCGTGGTCCGAATGGGTCGTGGGAGGTGTCAAAGTGAAGCTCTCGTGGTGTACACAACGATTTGTGGGATGTTCACGTCATCTGTGACGTCATTGATGACATGATCAGTAGAAGTAGTAGCCAAAGTGAGCGTTTTCGGGGTGTGAAGGTGTTTGGGGTAGATATGGTCCATCCGTGGTCCGAATGCATCGTGTGAGGTGTCAAAGTGAAGTTTTCTTGGTATAGACCACGACTTGAGGAATGTCCACGTCATGAGTGGCGTCATTGGTGACGTCAGCAGTAGGAGTAGTAGCAAAGTGTGTATTTTGGGGGAGTGAAGCAGGGCGTTTGGGGTAGAGATGAACCATGTTTGGTCCAAATGGCCCGGTTGAGGTATCCAAGTGAAGCTTTCGTGGGGTAGAGTCGGACTGGCGCGTTTTTTATTGCTAGTCGCACCAATCTGCGCATGCGCAGTTGGAGTGTAGTAAGTAAAATGGTTATTTTGGTGGAGCACAAGTGTAACAGTGGCCCAAATCAACAAGACAAAGATGTTCGTTTCCACAAGCCGAGTTTATTTTGTGGTGGAGAATTAACTCTCACACACACACACCGCTCTAAAACAAAGAACAAACGTAACATTTAATATAAAGACAAATGGTACGATACAACAGATTTACAAAATAATGTCAATGTCCATATCTCAAAAAGACGTCTATCAATAGGTTGTTAAATGAACGGTAGAATACATATTACACCACCATTATTACGCAATTACACAGGTGACAATTAGACACCGTTGAGCTACTACTTTATAAATTATGCTTAGGAGTAAGGTACGCTTTATTTCTAGAATACATATATTTCGGATAATTCGCCTTTTACCTGTAAGATTTATATGAAACAAATCTTTCATATAATGCGCCTTATATACGCAAGCTTACCCCATCTATAAGACGACAGCAATCCACATGAATATATACATGTAGTCTCAGGACAACTAAACCACACGTCGAGGAGGACCTATTGACAAAACACGAGCAAAATAATTAAACCGCTCGTCGGGGCAATCCATGGACATTAATATATATACACGATTATACCCGTTATCAAAAATGTGCAACAATTATTGTCAAAACTGCACCTCTTCGCATCGTACCAAGTGTACTGATAAGATATAGAAAATATAGCTGAAGGCTTTACAGCGACAGCATCGTTACACTATATTCTATCCAACAAATAATACTGGCTTGTGATATTCCGGCTTTAATACAAGTAAACAAATACAAATATAAGTATCTGACCAACCTGAACTAGGAGTTTCCCTGGATCATAAAAATAAAGGGTTGTGGAGTGAAGTGGTCCGCCCGAACTAAAGCATGATAATGAAATCAGAAAGCCAACTACCCGGAAAATAACCGGTATATAAACGCGATCAGCGCTCCGCTTGCGTAACCGATACAAGTCGACCCGCGACGCTCGTGCCGACACCAGAAAGGGATCGTTTAGCATAACAGATAGAAAGAGTAGAATAAGAATGGTGATATACAGAATAAGAATAAGAATCTGGTTTATCTGGTTACCCAATCGCCGTGTCGTAATAGCTCGGAGATAACCAGATTCCTCATACTAGGGGTAGATATGGTCCATCCGTGGTCCGAATGCATCGTGTGAGGTGTCAAAGTGAAGTTTTCTTGGTATAGACCACGACTTGAGGAATGTCCACGTCATGAGTGGCGTCATTGGTGACGTCAGCAGTAGGAGTAGTAGCAAAGTGTGTATTTTGGGGGAGTGAAGCAGGGCGTTTGGGGTAGAGATGAACCATGTTTGGTCCAAATGGCCCGGTTGAGGTATCCAAGTGAAGCTTTCGTGGGGTAGAGTCGGACTGGCGCGTTTTTTATTGCTAGTCGCACCAATCTGCGCATGCGCAGTTGGAGTGTAGTAAGTAAAATGGTTATTTTGGTGGTGCACAAGTGTAACAGTGGCCCAAATCAACAAGGCAAAGATGTTCGTTTCCACAAGCCGAGTTTATTTTGTGGTGGAGAATTAACTCTCACACACACACACCGCTCTAAAACAAAGAACAAACGTAACATTTAATATAAAGACAAATGGTACGATACAACAGATTTACAAAATAATGTCAATGTCCATATCTCAAAAAGACGTCTATCAATAGGTTGTTAAATGAACGGTAGAATACCTATTACACCACCATTATTACGCAATTACACAGGTGACAATTAGACACCGTTGAGCTACTTCTTTATAAATTATGCTTAGGAGTAAGGTACGCTTTATTTCTAGAAGATTTATATGAAACAAATCTTTCATATAATGCGCCTTATATACGCAAGCTTACCCCATCTATAAGACGACAGCAATCCACATGAATATATACATGTAGTCTCGGGACAACTAAACCACACGTCGAGGAGGACCTATTGACAAAACACGAGCAAAATAATTAAACCGCTCGTCGGGGCAATCCATGGACATTAATATATATACACGATTATACCCGTTATCAAAAATGTACAACAATTATTGTCAAAACTGCACCTCTTCGCATCGTACCATGTGTACTGATAAGATATAGAAAATATAGCTGAAGGCTTTACAGCGACAGCATCGTTACACTATATTCTATCCAACAAATAATACTGGCTTGTGATATTCCGGCTTTAATACAAGTAAACAAATACAAATATAAGTATCTGACCAACCTGAACTAGGAGTTTCCCTGGATCATAAAATAAAGGGTTGTGGAGTGAAGTGGTCCGCCCGAACTAAAGCATGATAATGAAATCAGAGAGCCAACTACCCGGAAAATAACCGGTATATAAACGCGATCAGCGCTCCGCTTGCGTAACCGATACAAGTCGACCCGCGACGCTCGTGCCGAAACCAGAAAGGGATCGTTTAGCATAACAGATAGAAAGAGTAGAATAAGAATGGTGATATACAGAATAAGAATAAGAATCTGGTTTATCTGGTTACCCAATCGCCGTGTCGTAATAGCTCGGAGATAACCAGATTCCTCATATTAACCACGATTGGGTAACTACCTCACGTGATCGAAATTACGTCATGCCTTCATGATAGTGAGATCACGACTCTCACGTAATGTGAAAGCCATGCCAATATTTTGACAGCGACACGCCCCCTTACCGCATTTTCTCAAAGGAACGTTCCCCCGTCTTTATTAACAGTCAACATTCAATTCAAAATTGGAACAATTGATGGTGTTTTTACGTTATCATTCTAGGCAGCTTGATCTCCTTATATAGTCATGACGATAAAGCGTGGTCTTATCAGTGGGATATTAACAACATTTACAGGGGTTATTTGTTAATTATTTGAAGGTATCAGTGAACAAATGTTTGCAATCAGTTGACGAACCTTACTACACAATGGAGGAAGTTATCCATGGAGGAAGTTATCCAAAAATCTATTCACTCTTAACTCAGAAATTAACGTAATTAGAGCTGTTTTGCCGTCCGTTTATTGTTAGTTTTGCCGTTAACGACGTATGAACGTTTGAAAAGGGAGACAACTCATAGTGCTTTAATTCACAGCTGATTGTGAAAAAATAGTTCACTAGTTTCTCGCGTTTTTCCACACAGTTATCACTCATTAGATGTCATATACGCTGAGTAATTTATTACTGTTACCGAGAGACTAATCTTGTCATTTCATGAAAACATTTAATGGTGACTGGCCGAAAGATCTCTCACCCACTGAGAGAAAAGGTGTCGGATGCCCGGATGTTGCATGGTTGCCGTGATAAACCATTTGCGTACACTTCACCATCCATAAGATGGCTTGCGAATTGTGTGTCTCCATTATCGCGGAGCGATATCCAGTACTTTACCGGATTCTGTTCGGTCTTCATCCGGCGGAGAACAGACTCGAGAAATCTGATAAATTACAGGTGTTCAAACCACTTCTGAAACAGATATTGCCTGGGTTTACAAAATATATAGGTATGTATAAGGCGTATAACTTTCGTTTCGTCCAAGAGGTATGGTGGATCTGAAATTTTGAACAAGTAGTTCATCACATGACTCGAAAATGGCGAGTTACGTTGGGGTTACGTCGGTAGACTTTAGCTGACTGGCTGACGAAGTCACGTGGTATTGATTTATGGCAATTCCCCCTGGCAGTGGGCTGAACATGGATACACACGATCCCAGGGTCAGTCTTACCGCGTATAGATGACCGAGATGGTTACAGGTTGCGTGATAAACAAAGCGCACCAAGACTCTTCCGTAAGAGTGATATTCATTGGTCATTGGTGGTTGGCCTGTGCAGAGCGCCCCCTTAACGGCCAAGAGGCGCGAAATATGCGATGTGAATCAGCAGAAGGTATACCCTTCCATGTTAACGTTTTTAAAGAATATTTTGCAATTCAGGCTATAAACTGTGAATTTTTGTATTAAGAATTTCTGTTTGAGGCTTCCACACAAACACACAATCACTTCTCGTACGGTTTTGATCAAACTCTTCGTCAAAATCTGAGAACAATGAAAAACTTCAATATCGTTTATTTTTGGCGGAAATATAATTTGTATGCTGATGCTTCTATATAATTTAGATCAAGTTGTTGTCCAGTTAGTCGCCTTGGAGTTTCATGTTCCGAAAAATTCGTAATGACAAGTTATTCCGTCGAAATCTTTCTTTTTAAATTTAACGAAATTCGGGCAATTTTAGTTTTGAAATTAACTTTCATGAATTGGCGAATCATTCCATATTATGGTTCATTTGATGGTCTAGATAACTGGAATATTAACATCTGACGTTTTAATGTTTTGTTGGGATGGGGTGAGGGGGAGGGGAGAAAAATAAATCTCTTGAAGTTGGTGAACGAAAATATGAGTTTTAAAAGCCACAGGGGTGAAGTCATGCCTGGTGACATGTCTGGACACATATGTGTACTGTGGACGTATATTCTATGAAGATATTATAGATTATTTCACCGACTGGCTACGGTGGATGTAGGCGGGTGATAACTAGCCTTAAACCTGAAAACAGGCCCATATCCCTACCAATTGATACCAAAGGATGCATGCAAAATGATGTACTATACATGATGTATACATGTAATGCTGACCCCGTTTTTATTGTTGTCAAAATCATACGGTATCTGGTTTCGTTTACTGAAAGTTTAGGCACAATAGCGCTGTTAGAAATGACCGTAAGTGATGCCAGATTTAACCAGCTCGCTTTTTACTCAACTAAAGCCGTTTGTTGTGCTCGCTTGGACTAAACAGGCAACGGCGCCCGGGAAATAAAATAGAAAGACGGCGTTAAAGATGCATGGGTTGCATTTCAGGTTCCATACATAGTGCAGTATTTTTAAGATCCCAAACGAGAGAGTTATAGCCCTTGTTGTATTTGGCTGTTTGGGTGACCTACATTTACATGTTGAAAATTCGGCTCAAATGGGCATTTTAAAGCAAATACAAGCATTTTCAGTGTTGAAATATTTATTTAATATCTAATCCTGAAGATTGATGTTGAAATACAAACGAAGAAACGGCATTTAACATCAAACGGCGAAACCGTCCTGGTGATGGATGTGTCCTGCTGGTGGACGTTCGTTCTACTGGTGGATGGGGAGCTGTTGAGTGCTGATGGAGCAAATTGTCCGAGAACGCCATTTCAGTTTTCGGGGTAATGAGGTGAGCCGCACTGAATGACCATTCTCAAAGAGAGCCGTGTCTACCCGCGGGAGACCAAAGCGACTCTCATGTAAACTGGTGACATTTTTGAATCTCCAATCTCAAAGCGAGGCAGCATGACATCACTCGCTCGACCGGGACTATTCTCTCGCGGGTAGACACGCAAAATGGTACATCTTCAGAAAATTTATGACCTAACCCAAAGATCACAAGATCATTATTGTTTAGCATCATCAGATAAACAAGAATAGTACGACCAGACAACATGCAGGCGAAAATACGGTATAATTGACGTAATTCGTTGTTTTCCGCGTTTCAATGGTTGATCTTCAATGCAGAATCTAGGTCAACTAAATTTATGTCTGCTGCTTCAAACGAGTAGGCCATAAATAAAGTTCAACGTTCAGTTTTATTTTTTTAACAACAAAACTTGCATAATGATAGTAACAAAAGTACATATCATAGGGCGTGTGAACAGTACTATATGTAGTGAATGAAGAACAGAAATGCTGCAACTGCCTTGCCCTGATCAAGTACATGTCATGCTAAGAACCTGGCATAGGTAATAAATTTTCCGAAGATGTACCGTCTTGCGGTAGACACGGCCCTCTTTGAGAATGGATCGGAACTGTGCGAACTACTTCCTGTATTAGATAACTCGCTTTCACGGCCAAGTATACATACCGACAATAATTTGTTCGCGATTGATATGCTCCGAAACGGAAAGATTCATTTTCCAATTATATAGCCCACGTTATCTTTAGCAATTCGCTTCTAACTCGGCGGAGTCAGCAGGTCAATGACAAGCCGGATACAGACGGTGAAAATCATACGCCGCCTACTCACCCCCCAAATTTTGGGGGGATGGCTCCCATTTACACGTGAGACTCTTTCTCGCAGTAGGGAGTCTCGCGAGACGAGAATGACTGAATGACGTCTCCACCTACTTCTTGGCCAATCGGATCAGGCCACGTCACAATTCGCATCCACCGCATGTTCATATTTGAGTTCTCTGTCAGTTCTGGTCTCTTTTTAATCGAAGAAAGTCGTTTTCGCCTTTGTGGCTTCAACTTGAGCTTGAAAACCAGAACTAGCTCTCTTTCACTCGTCTGATCTCTCTGGTAAGTGTGCTTTCACTTCATTCTTCTCCGTAATATCGTTAGAAATCGATCATACGTGTGCATTTAAGATGCTGGAAATTGAGAGTCAGGTGTATGTGAATGAACCCCATCATTCACACTCGTAAAAGTCTTCATCTTTGGACACAGTTACATACGCCGTCTCAAAGATTATCTATCACACAGCTCCTATAATCTACACCTAAATCCTACTCAATTTGACGTTTCATATCTGGGTATTGGCGGGGGGAGGGTTGACTCGATGCCGAGTCATATTCATGCTAAAGTTCGCTCGTCATCCTGGCCACCAGACATAATATTTTTACATTTTGGTGAAAACGACTTGTGTAATCTGTCAACAGCACCCGCAGAGATTTAATCTTAGTGGCGAATTACTTATTACTGTGTTGTAAGGTGACGTTTGTTGTGATAGGGCAGCTCTTGCCGCGTATCAAATGTCCTGTTGACTTTAATCAGAAGGTTAAAGAAACTAACTGCTTATTATTGCACTCTGCAACCCGCGTGAAATTCTGGAAACACAGAGGATTCTGGAAGCCCCTACTTTCTTTTATTTTCTAAAGATGGCGTTCATCTTAATAAATCATCAGGTCTTCCAAAATATTACCACAGTATACGCGGTGCAGTCTTGGTAATTCGCCGTCAGTTTTGATTTATGTGTACTGCAAGAATCATTTTGTAGTTCATCAACGCCATAATTGTTTGGCTTGTCATTACTGTCATTGATGGTTTGATAAATCAAGGCCATAATTGTTTGTCATATCATTACTGCCATAATCGTTTGGGAGATCAGTGCCATAATTGTTTGGCGTATCATCACTGCCATAATTTGTTTGGCAGCTCAATGCCATAATTGTTTGGCATATCATTACTGCCATATTTGTTTGGTAGCTAAATGCCATAATTATTTGGCATTTCTTCACTGCCATAATTGTTTGGCAGATCAATGTCATAATTGTTTGACATTTCTTCACTACCATAATTGTTTGGCAGATCGATGCCATAATTGTTTGGCCTCTCTTCACTGCCATAATTGTTTGGCAGATCGATGCCATAATTGTTTGGCCTCTCTTCACTGCCATAATTGTTTGGCAGATCAATGCCATAATTGTTTGGCATATTATTCACTGCCATAATTGTTTGGCAGATCATCGCTACCAAAACAATGTTTTGGCAGATATCGGTGTCATAATTGTTTGGCACATATCATAAAAAAATAATAAAAAAATAAAAATAAAAACAAAATTATTTGCCAGATTATCAGTGCCATAACTCTTTGACATATCACCACGGCCTACTGTTTACCAGACCATTTTTGTCATCTCTTCACTGCCTTAATTGTTTGGCAGATAAATGCAATAAATTTTTGGCATATCATTCACTGCCATAATTGTTTGGCAGATCATCGCTACATAAACAATGTTTCGGTGTCATAATTGTTTGCCATATATCATCACTAAAATTGTTCGGCAGATTATCAGTGCCATAACTGTTTGGCATATCACCACGGTCTACTGTTTACCGGACCATTAATGTTAGTTATTGCTATAAAACCTGGATTAACTAGATATAATTCAGCCATGGTTGTCATAATGGGTTGAGCTGTTTTTATTGTCGATTGCGAGAGTATCAGTCTTTTGTTTCTATCTGCCGGTTTCACAATAATAACCGGTCCATTACATCGATCCTTTTATTCTGTTCAAATGTTGTCTTTCCGATTAGACATGTCATATTGTCGCATATTCCTGCCGCTGTTCGGATTCGTTTGTTGCAGAATATGCCAGCCAAAAGGAAAAGGCGAGCGGCTCAATAAGTCACCAATTACGCCACGGTTGAGGCAAGAGGACTCCTAGTATTCCTGCATCCGTACTCGAGGTTCAGAGAAGGGCAGACCCGCCCACCCTCTCCGACGATCAGTTGTCCCGTCTGACTGATGGGCCCAGGAACTTCGTCAGTCCTCGACAGGAGCTTCTGCGGACAGCGGACCCACTCCTATAGAGACAACTCGTCATCTCTATCGCCAGTCATTGTTCCAGCTGGAACCACGATGAATCCTTCGTCGGGGAAGCTGATTGATTTGGTCAACTCAACTCAAACTGCGGTATTGGGTGAGCCCTCTGCCCCACACTCAGATTCAGACCACACAAATAGTCAAGATATTATGATGGCCGATAGGGTCCATCGCTGCGTGCGTTTATTTTGTGGCATGCGAAGGGGCGAAGGGGCTATGCGAAGGGGCGAAGGCGCGATGCGATGCAAAAATAGCGATGCGAAGCGGCAATGCGAAGGGGCGAAGGGGCTATGCGAAGGGGCGAAGGCGCGATGCGAAGGGGCGAAGGCGCGATGCGAAGGCGCGACGCGATGCAAAAATAGCAGCTATGCGAAGGGGCGAAGGGGCTATGCGAAGGGGCGAAGGGGCTATGCGAAGGGACGAAGGGGCTATGCGAAGGGGCGAAGGGGCTATGCGAAGGGGCGATGGAGCGATGGAGCGAAGGGGCGATGGAGCGATGGAGCGATGGAGCGAAGGCGCGATGGAGCGAAGGGGCGATGGAGCGAAGGGGCGATGGAGCGAAGGGGCGATGTAATACGTCACTAGACTTGGATTTGCGCATGTCTGAATGCGAAACCGGAAGGCGAAGGGGCGAAGGGGCGAAGGCGCGATGGAGCGAAGGCGCGAAGGGGCGATGGAGCGATGGAGCGAAGGGACGATGGAGCGAAGGGGCGATGGAGCGAAGGGGCGATGTGACGTCACTGATCTGGATTTGCGCATGTTTGAATGACAACGAGGGTTATTTGGTCCGTGTAACACTTGACAATTCAGCTTTTCATCTTGCAAAATTGAAAGTAGAAAGATGGAAAGCTCTACATCGCTCCCGTGTTCGAGCTTTCCATCTCGCAAAATTGAAAGTAGAAAGATGGATAGCTCAACATCGCTTCCGTATTCCAGCTTTCCAAAATGAGTTTATGTCATATAGAAATACGAGAGCGATACTTTATTAAAATTGATCTGGTTTCTCCAAACTTACAACATTTGCATTTACGACAAATGTATGCGTGCACCTTGCACAGTTCAATTTTCGTGTTTTTTTTTTGGTTTCGCAAAATCAAAAATTGAAATTTGATCGTCAATGAGATACAAAACCAAATAACGAAAATTGAAATTTGTCAGTCAATTTTCAACTTTCGTTTATGTTTGTTTGATTGTTTGTTTGTTCGTTTATTCACCAGATAAAACATATGTACAGTAAAGTTGAAATTTATACACATACATCATGGAAATCTGTCGGGATGAAAACCCCAAAGGGCTTGTAATGTCCCAAGTAATATAAAAATGAATATTTAAAGACAGATTTATACTGGATTTAGATAAACAAGACTGGGTGAAGATTAAGTATAAATTCGGTGAATAAACAGAAATCATAAATGAACGATGTGCATTTGTTTGCCATCATATTCCTGGGTTGGTGAGAGCCTTATACATTAAGTAAATATTCTTTCAGTTTTGATTTGAATAGTGATATGGATTGACATGACTTTAAGGCTGACGGCATCTTGTTCCATTCTTTTGGAGCAATTCTTTTGGAGCAATGATTTTAGGAGTATGTAAAGAAAGATTTGTCCGATAGAAAGGTCGATATAAATTATACAAATGACCACGCGTAGGGTAGGCGTGTACCTGGAACTGTCTCGTAAAATAATTTTGAAATCGAACTGGAAACAAACTCGAATTTATGAAGAAATTTATGGGCAAACTGGAGAGTGATCATGAGGTAAAGGTTCAGTTCTGACAATCTCAGGATCTTGTAGGAGGCAAACAAAGGCGCAGTGTGCTCAAGTCTAGAGCTCAGTGAAATAATTCTGACGACTCTCTTCTGCAGTCAAACAAGTGTATGAAGATGACTTGGATAAGTATTAGACCATACCACATTGCAATAGGATATATATGGATAAATCAAAGAATAATAAAGAATTTTGCTTCACGCAAAAATGAAAATCAAATATTGAAAATTGCCTCGATTTGTCCGTTTTTCGTTTTTTGATTTTAACTTCGACTTATCCATGCTAAGTTCGCACGTGGAAGGGTTATGATGTAACTTCCGTTACGACGCGTAGAATAGAAAACGCAAATCGTGTCGTATAAGAGATGTGGAGCGTGAGAGGCATGTGACTCACCAGGCCATCCTCGGGAGACAGTGTATCGATCGATTTGTTAGGGTATCTATACACTGCCTTGGTTAGTTGCCCACGGTAGTTCTGGATAAAAATAGATCAAGGAGAGTAGTATACAGACGGCATATTGACTCTCATTGACCTGGCGTAAGAATCTGGCGTAGAGGTCAAATGCATTATAGTACCGGCAAAAACCGGCAAAGGTGTGCGCCGTCTCAAAAAGGACGCCGTCTCCTGTGGAGGTCATGTGGAGGTCACGTGATGGTCAAGTGCATGAGGCATGTATTCCTCTGCAGTTATGTGGTCTGGCGGTGATGCGGTCTGCCTCCGCGGACAGAAAGTAGTCCCAAATACGTGGGTTTTCGTGAGAATGTTCGGCAATCTTCAGGGCCGGGAGGGGCCCGTAGTAGACTGATTGGATCGAGTGAGGTGTCAAAGTGAAGCGCTCCTCCAGGACCATCCAGTCATGGGTGGGTGCATGTAAAATTAGGATTTGTCCCGAAAATATAAAAAGCGGAACACGGAGACTAGGGGAAACCCCTATCAACCCTATCCCAAAGGGCTAATATCGGTCCCTGGCTTATCGGGGCCTGCTGAGAGAGTGGGGGAGTGGGTGTATGTAAAATGAGGATTTGTCCCGAAAATATAAAGGCGGAATACGGACTTTACCGCTACAATAGGGGAAAACCGCTATCAGCACTATCCTCAAGGGCGAATATAGGTCCCCCGGGCTTATCGGGGCCTGCTGAGAGAGGTAGGGTGGGGGAGTGGGTGCATGTAGATTGAGGATTTGTTCCGAAATTTAAAAAGCCGAACACGGATTTACCCCTACAATAGGAGAAATCTCCTATCAACCCTATCCCAAGGTATAGTCACAGGATATTCATTCACATTGACCTTTGACCTCTTGGGGTCAATGGGCGTCAATATACTCTTTAAGTACACAAAAGTCAATGAGTGCAAGCGTACTACTCTGTATCTGGGGTTAGGATGCGTAGGTGTATGTCGTCACTTCCGGTAGGCGTGAATCGGACGTGACCCTGGGGAACATGTTTAGACCTGTCTGACCTACATCTGGGTACTTTCCTGTGAGTGAGTGAGTGAGTGAGTGTGAATGAGTGTGAGTGAGTGAATGAGTGAGTGAGTGAGGCGTGCCCAACGCCCGTCTTAACGCATGGGCGCACTAACGATGGTGAGTGAGGGAGTGAGTGAGTGAATGAGTGAGTGGGATCCGGCTGGACTAATGTATTGTCCGTTTTCATCATTTTGCGCATGCGCAGTCTGGTTGTAGTATAGAAAGCATGCATTTTGTGGATTCGTGGAGGTTTGTTGAGTGATTGAGGGACCATACCTGGTCAAATGGACCGTGTGGGGTATCAGGTTTACATCCAGGTCCTCATCTTACATTTAGGAGTAGTATAGAACGCCACAATTTTGGGGCCACGAGCTCCGAGCTTCGAGCTCCCGCCTACCTCATCCCCGAGCTCCGAGCTCCCGACTACTCCATCTCCGAGCTCCGAGCTCCCGTCGTTACGCCTTAACACCTGTCGTTACGCCTTAACGCCCTAGCATAACGCCGTGACGCCATGATATACACAGATGAAAGAAAAACAACAACAACAAGGATGAGAGATGAGTGAACAACAACAACAACATGTTTTTTTCATATGGTTTATTCTCACCTCCAGAATATCATACCCACGCAGGGGGAGCTGCGTTGGGTATGTTTACAATTCAAGAAGACTCTTGTCCAATCAGAGGCCGCCATTTGGCGCTGTATCAGTCATATTCGTTCTTGCCCGTTACTGCGTTAGATGTATTCTCGGCTGCTCTTGTCCAATCAGAAGTCGCCGTTTCAGAAACTTTCACCTTTGCTCGGTGTGACCTAATCGTCGTCGGGCAGGCCTGGATATTGTTCGGGCAGCATGTCCTGAAAGAGTTGTTTGCGCATCCTGATCGCATTTTCCAGGGCCTCAGTGGGTGGTAGCCCCATATCCTCTTCCAAGTGACCCTTGATCTTCATGATGGACCTGTGCGTGGGTCGCCTTTCATTTCAAGCGATAGTAAGGTATACTGTTCATAGATCGCCATGGCTATTTTCCTGATGTAGGGGCGCATTTGGGTGTACGCCTGTTGTAAGTTATCCTGTCCGGCGTCCTCGATCGCTGCAGCATGAGTATTGATAGCTGCTGTCACAATACGATCCCAGAAGGTAGGTTCTGCCTCACTTTTCTGGGAATAAACCATATGAAAAAAGCATGTTGTTGTTGTTGTTATTCTCTCATCTCTCATCCTTCTTGTTTTTGTTTTTCTTTCATATGTGTATATCATCACGTCAAGGCGTTATGCTAGGGTGCTAAGGCGTAACGACAGGCGTTAAGGCGTAACGACGGGAGCTCGGAGCTCGGAGCTCGAGGATGAGGCAGGCGGGAACTCGGAGCTCGGAGCTCGTGGCCCCAAAATTGTGGCGTTCTATACTACTCCTAAATGTAAGATGAGGACCTGGATGTAAAACTGATACCCCACACGGTCCATTTGACCAGGTATGGTCCCTCAATCACTCAACAAACCTCCACGAATCCACAAAATGCCTGCTTTCTATACTACAACCAGACTGCGCATGCGCTAAATGATGAAAACGGACAATACATTAGTCCAGCCGGATCCCACTCACTCCTTCACTCACTCACTCCCTCACTCACCATCGTTAGTGCGCCCATGCGTTAAGACGGGCGTTGGGCACGCCTCACTCACTCACTCACTCACTCACTCACTCACTCACTCACTCACTCACTCACTCACTCACTCACTCACACTCATTCACACTCACTCACTCACTCACTCACTCACTCACTCACTCACTCACAGGAAAGTACCCGGATGTAGGTCAGACAGGTCTAAACATGTTCCCCAGGGTCACGCCCGATTCACGTCTACCGGAAGTGACGCCATACACCTACGCATCCTAACCCCAGATACAGAGTAGTACGCTTGCACTCATTGACTTTTGTGTACTTAAAGAGTATATTGACGCCCATTGACCCCAAGAGGTCAAAGGTCAATGTGAATGAATATCCTGTGACTATACCTTGGGATAGGGTTGATAGGAGATTTCTCCTATTGTAGGGGTAAATCCGTGTTCGGCTTTTTAAATTTCGGGACAAATCCTCAATCTACATGCACCCACTCCCCCACCCTACCTCTCTCAGCAGGCCCCGATAAGCCCGGGGGACCTATATTCGCCCTTGAGGATAGTGCTGATAGCGGTTTTCCCCTATTGTAGCGGTAAAGTCCGTATTCCGCCTTTATATTTTCGGGACAAATCCTCATCCCCCACTCTCTCAGCAGGCCCCGATAAGCCAGGGACCGATATTAGCCCTTTGGGATAGGGTTGATAGGGGTTTCCCCTAGTGTCCGTGTTCCGCTTTTTATATTTTCGGGACAAATCCTAATTTTACATGCACCCACCCATGACTGGATGGTCCTGGAGGAGCGCTTCACTTTGACACTTCACTCGATCCAATCAGTCTACTACGGGCCCCTCCCGGCCCTGAAGATTGCCGAACATTCTCACGAAAACCCACGTATTTGGGACTACTTTCTGTCCGCGGAGGCAGACCGCATCACCGCCAGACCACATAACTGCAGAGGAATACATGCCTCATGCACTTGACCATCACGTGACCTCCACATGACCTCCACATGAGACGGCGTCCTTTTTGAGACGGCGCACACCTTTGCCGGTTTTTGCCGGTACTATAATGCATTTGATCTCTACGCCAGATTCTTACGCCAGGTCAATATGCCGTCTGTATACTACTCTCCTTGATCTATTTTTATCCAGAACTACCGTGGGCAACTAACCAAGGCAGTGTATAGATACCCTAACAAATCGATCGATACACTGTCTCCCGAGGATGGCCTGGTGGGTCACATGCCTCTCACGCTCCACATCTCTTATACGACACGATTTGCGTTTTCTATTCTACTCGTCGTAACGGAAGTTACATCATAACCCTTCCACGTGCGAACTTAGCATGGATAAGTCGAAGTCGGACAAATCGAGGCAATTTTCAATATTTGATTTTCATTTTTGCGTGAAGCAAAATTCTTTATTATTCTTTGATTTATCCATATATATCCTATTGCAATGTGGTATGGTCTAATACTTATCCGAGTCATCTTCATACACTTGTTTGACTGCAGAAGAGAGTCGTCAGAATTATTTCACTGAGCTCTAGACTTGAGCACACTGCGCCTTTGTTTGCCTCCTACAAGATCCTGAGATTGTCAGAACTGAACCTTTACCTCATGATCACTCTCCAGTTTGCCCATAAATTTCTTCATAAATTCGAGTTTGTTTCCAGCTCGATTTCAAAATTATTTTACGAGACAGTTCCAGGTACACGCCTACCCTACGCGTGGTCATTTGTATAATTTATATCGACCTTTCTATCGGACAAATCTTTCTTTACATACTCCTAAAACCATTGCTCCAAAAGAATTGCTCCAAAAGAATGGAAGAAGATGCCTTAAAGTCATGTCAATCCATATCACTATTCAAATCAAAACTGAAAGAATATTTACTTAATGTATAAGGCTCTCACCGACTCAGGAATATGATGGCAAACAAATGCACATGATTTCTGCTTATTCACCGAATTTATACTTAATCTTCACCCAGTCTTGTTTATCTAAATCCAGTATAAATCTGTCTTTAAATATTCATTTTTATATTACTTGGGACATTACAAGCCCTTTGGGGTTTTCATCCCGACAGATTTCCATGATGTATGTGTCGTTTTACTCTATCTTTATATGCTGCGTGTTATTGTGAATGTCTCCCTCTGCCATGATATCGACCTTATCATCATAGAAGAGCAGGAAGACCTTGGGTATCTGACGGGAAAAAGCGCGCAGGGTATGTTTCCTCATCGTCAGTGCGTGAAAGACACCCTCGTATCCCTAGGGAGGTGATATATCCTACATTAATCACAGCCTCGTCAGACCTTATCAAAAGTGAGGTTATTGATGCGATCAACCTCATCAACTTCACTAGCGTTTACAAGCAAATATCGAGATACCCTCTTGTACTAGAAATTCTAACAGGCCTCCGGAGTATATCCGATCATGTAGCTTGTTCCCTTCTTGAATATTATAACAGCATATTGAAAAACAATGTAATAATATCTCGGCCTAGGTAATATTCATGATTACATTCGGTTGCGTGAGTTACGGCGCACAGCCGGCCCGGAAAGTAGCACTATAAATTGGATATAGACTCGTAAGAGTTTCCGCGAAGCAGAAACTTAATTTCCTTTCTCTAGAGTGCAATCCTGAATGCAATAATACATCTATCCCCGAGAAGGAGTTGATGTTAAAGTATTGCGATGATGTCTCAGCGCTTCGGTCCATCGTTGACCTTTTGGATAATATTTGTTTTTTCCTCCATGAAACATACTTGACGTCTGAGGATAACGTGAGTGGATATGAGTAGTAGAAGAAATGTAAATTCCCGCGCATACGCCTGCTGAGTGGAGATTTCCGGTGGAGTGCGCACTTCTGGTTGCACACGTCCGATTGGGCATGCATATGAGCGGGGATTTTTCCTTCCTCGGGTACCCAAAATTCCGGACATTTGACTTCCGGATCAGCCTCAACAAGTCTGAACAATAATATTGCACACTCTGAGCTTCTCCAGGTAAACGCAATTTAATACACAAGCTTGCAATCCCCTTGTCAGGAGAACCGAAAATGTTGGACATATATATATTGATTATTCTAAATTGCATTGGAATCTATTGCTGGTATATTCCCCATGACTGCATAATGCCTTACATTATTTTCAGTTCATTCAATGAAGGCCGCGACAAAAATTTGAACGTATGCGTCACATAATGAGTGTGAAATAGTCTGAACATGCTAGGGGTGAATTCACCTTCAGGCATGACACACACACACACACGCACACGCACACGCGCACATACACCATGTTAAGCTTGGTGGATTCTAACGTAAGGCGGGGTTCTCAATTGATCGGTACTTTCCCACTAATTCGGAACTGAATGGTGTAGTGGGGGCGAGTCTGTGATTGGCAGGAATGTGTATCTGCAACCGGAAGGGAAACGTAATACCGAGAATGAGGGGGTGAGAGGAATCGGGACTTCACCCAGCGAGTCTTTTGGGCCCAGACATGTGTCATAGGGTATTGCGGATAAGGGAATATGAGTGCACCTGTCAAAAGGAAGTGGAACACTTCGTCTAGGATGAGAGGAGTGAGAGACAATTGCCCAAGGAACTTTTGAGTGTCGAACTTTTTTTTACTGCAGGTCTAGTCTAGGGAATTACCTTAGAACGAACGGTGGCGCTATCTATGCATAAGATGACAAAACTTTGAAAGGTATATGTAAGACTACGCACACGTCTAAAAGTACATCCCTATGCACTAACCCTCACACGTGGGTATGTGCCGGTGAATGAGATCTCGTTGGCTGCAAGGGCCTGGCCGGTGCGTGTCCGGTGATACGCGCATGCGCTATTGGGGAGTAGTAAATAAAGGAAACTGTTCGGATGAACGCATGCGCATGTAGTGGGTCGTATGCATCTGAGCCTGAGTCAACCCACATGAAGCCGACCCATCGAACACATGGTACTTGTCATTTGTCCGTGACGTCATCATAAGTAGAAAAAAAACACAGAGTCGCTTGGATGCGCAGTGGAACTAGGCGCCTGCATACATGCTGAAACATGCTTCTATAACGGAACACTCTACCCGTGTGATTTCTGGATGTGAAAAGAAATAGCAACTAAACGTCGTGATATGAATGAAATAGTGTTGAAAGCGACGTTAAATCATATTCACTCACTCACTCCATAACGGACAATGTGGGAGTAAGTTTTTGTGTTACTGTGCCATGATGTACCGGTACCATACTGAGCCGATTTCTGATCATGAGTGACTCCGCACCACGAATCTCGATTATACCGATGAGTGCAGAAGTTGGAGTTCGGCCACTACTGACCTCTAGGGACATTGCTGGAAAAACATTGCATGATTAATACAGTAACTTCGTCCCCAGTGCAAGACATATCCGTTACAACTATAGATAGAGCCCGATACCGTCATCAATCGTCACTATGAAGCGTTGGGAGAAGGTGTTAGATGCATTGCATTACAGTTCCCAGAGTATACTGGAGTGTACACCCTCTATAGATCTACCAAGCCTCAGGGGATCCGTTGATCGCCAGTCCAATCCTGGTAGAAGAACTAAGACCGCTTTGCCTTACATCGACCCGCACGGCATCATTTTTCACGTAATCGGGACATCGTCGGAGTGATTTGTTGGACATGAGGGCATTTGCTGAACTCAACTCCGGAAACCCTCCCAACCTGGATAAAACCTAACCACCACCAGTGGGTCATCATGAACAGCTCGTGTTCCATATACCAGATATACGAGAGCGAGTTACTATGTCAATGGATACAACTCCAGCCATGAACCTCCAGTGGCAAGATGCCTTCACCTGCCTCATCGAGGCCGAAGACGAGGAAGTTCTGTTGGACGACTGGGCCGCAGACCAATTCAGTATTCAAGCTCCCTTCTGAGCTAAAGTTTTTGTTTTCAAGCGGTTGTTCTCACTTTGCTGTTCTCGCTCAACCCCCAGTCGTGCGTGCAGTCGGTACAAAATGTTTCGGGCATAAATAATGGATAATAAAGTCCGTTTCGCGTGTTTCGATTCGTATTTTGGAGAATATCTATGCAGATCCGATTTTATCATGGGCGCTCCAGTGTTAAGCTAGCTTAATGTCAACGGGTAATTCAACAGCGGTAGGGAGTTAAATCCGTGTTTTCGAGTTGTGGAGTCTCTCTGTATTTTAGTGTGGGCCTAGATCCCGTTCTATTTGACGGTGCTCTGTAAGCCTATCAACCCTCTCGTTCTCTGTAGAGGGTCCCATTTCCGGTTGCGCATGTGCACCAATGATGAAGAGCCCACAATAACCTAATTGAACTGACTGAATTGACGATTTCAGCTGGAGTACCTGAAATCAGATGTAGCAGTTATAAAATATGAAAGAGAATCGTTAGAAGTGTCCATATTTTGAATAAGGGCGCACTGAAGCTGTTCCGGATTCACCTTATAATTTTTAGCTACAGTGTTTTTCTCTATATGGTCGATTTCTCAGAAAACGACGTCGTGTGAAATTACCACATGCAAGAAATGGGGTCTGGCCATTAAAAAGTAACCATATGACTCCACAGGAAAGCCTTCATCGGCAACTCACATTCAGACCCGAGGATACGATAGATTCTTGGATGTAGCCTTAGTATCTCAGCCGCGCTTTTATTGCAGATATTCATGTGAAGACTGTGAAGTATTCACACGACCTCTAACACCGGCTTAAGCGGAATTAGATACGCTAGCAACACTTTGAAATTCTTCTGCGCTCACAATCTGTATTTATAAGTAAGTCAACCTGCACAGTTCCAGAATTTACTGTGACTGTGAGTTATACGCACGCAAAAGTGACATTTACCGGACTATGTTTTTTTTAAATAATGAATATTCCGTGGCTTCAGTGCAACGACTTTGTTGATTTTTGCAAATATTTCATGACCAGTTTCGTATGTTCATTGTCCTCTTAAGCGCATGCCTGTGTCGAGGAGTCTCGTTGGGTGAAACTCCGATGTCTCACCCTGTCGTTCTCGGTAGAGTTTTTCTTTTCCTGGTTCGCATGTTCGCTCATAACATCCTACCTTAACCCTGTCTGGCCTGGGCTTTTTGGGACCTGTCAAGGCCGAGGGGAGGGGGGGGGGCGAAATGGCCCCCTCTAATGATTTTTCTTATCACTTGAGCTAGGGGGCTGAAACTTATTACACTATACCCTTGGGTCAAGCTCTACCAGCAAGTGTAAAAAATCCAAGATGGCCGCTTTGATGACGTCACAGTGACGTAATTTTCAAAAACGACATTTTTGGGTCGATTTTTCGGTCAGATTTTCCGAATTTTTTATTTTTGCAATTTCTCCACAAAAACTGCATGAAAAATTAGCAAATATTAATGTGATATGAATTAAAATAGTTTTTGCCCACTTTTCATCGCGGAAAAGCAGAAATTTTGAATCAATATGACAAAACATCACTTTTCTGGTACCCCATGTGGCTCACCATCTTGAATTTACCCATGATCTTTTGCTCGGGGGTTATGCAAATAGGCTCAAAATGACCCCAATAAGATAAACTATAAAGTCACGGAGTTTCAGCTCTCCATTTTTTGCCGTTCCGGAGATTGTGCAGAAAGTTTGCCCCCCCCCCCCCAGGCCAGGTAGGGTTAATACCATTTGGGGCATGCCTGACTTCGGGAGTCTCTTTGGATAAAACCCCGATATCTCTCTCTCGTTCTCGGTAGAGTGTCCACTCTCGACAATCAAAGACTCGCCCCTACTTCACCAATCAGCTCTGAGCTAGTGGGAAGGTACGGGCATATTTGGGAAACCCGCCTACCTTAGAAGCTTAACAAACTTAAAATGGTATGTGGACTGTATGTGTATAATGATGAATCCCTCCTGGGGTGCAAGGTACACGTACCGCTAACATATTCAGACCTTTCATACCGGTACTTGTTTTCTGGTCTGCATGTTTAGACTTGTTCTCGTGCCAGAAAGTCAACCGACCGGAAGTCGCGTTCTCTGAAGGGAAAACTCGAGTGCATGCTCATGCGCATCTGGACGTATGCAACAGAAAGTACGCACTCTACTTGAAGTCTCCACTGCATACGAGTATGCGAGGTAATTTGCACTTCCTCTACTACTGTTATTGATTTCCTCACTGTTTTTGCCCTCCCGTATTGTCTCGGCATATTTTCAATATTTATTCAAGCTGCTCGGTGCCAGAAGAGGCTTGTGAGGTGAATGTTCACAGTGTCAAGAAAGCGGATTTCTCAGATATCGTCTCACAGATTCAGCGGCGTAGAAATCTCTCTGAAGGCGAGCTCTTATGAATTCGGGAACAAGAGGATCCTATTGATAGAAAATATTTCGCAATCAGGTATTTCATATAAATATGAGGTGCCAGATTAGAGCAATATTTCTAGGTATAATATTTTGTGGAGGCATAGGACTCAATGAAGTTCACGGTGGGACTGAGGTGAGATGTAGAAAGACCCAACGTACGTGGTCTTGTTACGGTTCTTTGCGTTGCTCAAGGGGCCCGGGGGATGTCATCCTACTAGATGAACCCAAAAATCTGACATCGACTTTTGCTGAGGAAGACAGACGCGGTGTGAACATTTTGAAGAACAGAACTGAGATCTCAAGTCCTTGTCAAGGGATGAACGATACACTAGGTCTCCTCATAAGAGATGACAATGACCGTCAAAATGACAGCGGTAAATATTCCATGTGTATTATGTTTTCCGAAGACGCATTATTGAATCACACTATCCTAACTTGCCACAGTGAAGGCAAACGCACAGGGATACTTTTTGAACCAGCTTTGGAATATCTTAGCATTGAGAATTGTCCATTTCTTCAGATCGAGACGTCCGCTCTGCTTTATGCTCGGAACACACTTACATATCTTAGATTGGTAAGGAGTAAGCTAACCAATATAGTTTGGCAGTTCATACGGCTATTCGCCAACTTGGAATATCTAAAGCTCGACCATAATCATATTTCGTGCATCCCCCATACAATCTTTCAGAACATGGTTAAGCTAACTGTTATTGTGCTTGAGTCAAACCGTATAGTTGATTTGGAACCCGGGACGTTCACAAGACCCGGTGGAGTCATACATGACCTGGATTTGCGAGATAACTTTATAACTTCAATCGGACCATGGACTTTTTCAGGTGCCAAAATGGATGTTTTGCGGTTGTCCGAAAATCCACTTTCCAGCGTGTCCAATAGAGCTTTCTCTGGATTTCGAGTAGAACGTTTGAAGATGGAAGAAATGAAATTATCACAACTCACCGAGGGCACATTTGAGAATATCACTGGTTTAAAAACTATTAATTTGAGTGGCAACAGACTGAACTCCACTGACTGGTTAGACCCAACAATGTGTCCATCACTCACCCTTGACCTTAGAAGAAATTATTTTACACATTTTCCATCCAACGGTACCTGTGTCGGTAAGCCGAAGATCCCCAAGATCAACCTCAATGACAACAAACTCGAAAGCCTAAATTTAACCGGTTTTGCAGTTAGAGATGAAGCCACTTTTTTCAGAAACAGTTTGAAAACAATTTCGGGAGTCAATATTTTCTCTGGTTACAGCTCAATTATTCTGGTAAGTCTCGCAATGAATCAGCTGGCATTTATACCATTCATACATTTCACTTCGGATCAACGGCACAGTGTATGTAAGATGTATCTTGCTAACAATTATTTGAGGGCAGTCCCAAGAATACGATTCGAGTGGAAAGGAGGAAAGGATGTCTACCCGGTGCTTATTGAAATGACTTTGCATACCGAGTCGAACAGACTAACAAATCTCCAGCAGTTAGATATAGACATCATCCCAAGGCGGCCTTTTCAAAATAAATTCGTTGCTCTTATATGGTACAATGAGCGTAACGGGATCAAAAAGTTTCCCAGTTGTGATGTGTTTGCGAGTAATACGTACAAAATTGCCGCTCTCAAGTTAGATTACAACGAGATTGAAAGTGTTGAACTAGTTGAATGCCCTTTCAGCATTACCATCAAAATGCTCTCCTTGGTAGGAAACAAAATTAGATCGTTCACGCTATCCAGGTGGGCAACCAACTGGGCCATTGAAACACTGAATCTTTCCAAGAACCGTTTGACCGAGCTACCACGTGACATTTTTCGTGGAACTTTCTTCGTCGAAACCTTGTTAGTTTTGAGTAATCGTTTGTTTAAATTACCACATACAGGTGTTAAGCTTAAACAACTGGCACGGTTGGAAATCGTCGGAAACCCGATTCTCTGTTCGTGTGCTCTGGGGGCCTACTTGTGTAAATTGGACTTGGAAACGTGTGTCATCAAGAATTCTACAGCGACCCAAAGTCTTAACATTACGATATTCTTACGGGAATTCTGTGAGACATCGATTGAAACAACTCGATCTGATGCGTCTGCCGGCACACGTAAGTCTGTCGACTGGGGATTTATCCAGATTGTGTTGTTGTGTTGTGTTTGCCTGAGGAACATTGCCGCGGCCATGATGGTGGGAGATGAGTTGAAGTAGCAACAGTTCGTATTTTGCACGATTTCCGTTACGTTAGGTGGTGCATACCATTGCATGAGCTTCAACGAGAGGGATTAAATGGGAGTTAACCCTATGGTCTGGAGTCAATTATATAAAAAAGGAAGTGCTCATGATCCGATGGAATTTACAGCACGTCAATGCTCTAAACGGTTGCAGAGCTATTGGAGTTTGAAGTCTAAATATGATACTCAGATATTTCATTCAAATGAGGTTTACTGATGTCACCAAGTGAATTCAAGATAATGAGCTAGCTCTATGCGGGAATGTTTACAGTCTGGATTTGTCGGTCTAATCTCTTTCAAATTGATAGTATTGTCCATTTATAACAGCATACACAATTGTTTGGTTTTTGAAGAAATTCTAATTATGAAGAATACGGTTTCCATCGCAGCAGGTTAACAAGGACTTTATTTTTGCCTCCCACTACTGAAGTGTCCATGCGATTCATATTCATTAAACCAAGTCACTTCACAACTATTAAAGTTCCTGAAATAAAATGTTTGGTTATATGATGCTATGGTAACCATATTTCTGAAACTGTTAATAACCAAGTCGACAAAGCGATATCTAATAACCTGTAAATACAATGTTAATCGAAAGCACAATGCTAAAGAATCGAAATTCAAAGAAAGTCATTATTTCTCTGTCTGATCTCTAGTTCACTGTGTGGCATCGCCAAACCTGATTTGCGTACCACACTTTGTCAGAGCCCATAAAATCTTTGAAGATCAATATCTCAGTAACCAGTAAGACTATTTTCATGAAATAAATATTAAAATTCCCAGAAAATATATCAACAATATATCTCTCCAACAGTAGTTTCAATTTTCTGCTTCGATTTATCTTTAATATTGGGGAAATAGAAAACTAGAGGCCCAGGCCATATATAATGCGCTATGAAAAAAGGTTGCATATTTCATTTTGGAATGGTTATCATGTATAAGATGTGTCATAATGAGCCATGTTTCATGTCCATGTCCCACGGCAACATGAAATTCCAGGGTTGAGGCAGGTCTTTTCGAGTTGCCGTCTTCATAATCTTGCTGGAGGAGCACGTCATATAGAGTCTGCACCACGTCTGTCCATTTAACCCTACCTGGCCTGGGG
>JAVTVY010011500.1:0-51619 GCA_036873755.1 Hanleya hanleyi
TGGCGTTGAAAATGGTCCAAAAAACGGCAAATTCTCTGCTGATTTTCTCGATTTCCATCACAATGAAGGTACGTCTTCAATAAAATAAACTTCTTACACGTTTATGGTATGATTCTTAATAAAATTTGAAGGTATTTTTCCGATTATTTCGTTATTGAATGATGTGGACTATCAACGAGCTTTCACTCGACGAACATTTTACTGTGAGGGGAATTTCTTATGTGGTGATCAATCTTGGCTTGTTTGGCCAACAAGACTCCATCTGACGCGATCAATAAAGTAATCCCTTTCGAAATATGCCTGTGGATCGCGCTAAAACCTGAGATGATCGCGTCGACGGCTACATCGGCCACTTTTACACGCTGACGCGTTTACAGAAAACAGTTGGGTCGAAAGTGTGTGTTCCGAAATTTATAGTTGCGACTCCTTCAATAAACTAGCGCGGGTCAGTCTCAATTACTTCGCGTTCTACTCACGTTTAGCATCAAGTTTTTTCTGCCTTGTACTGTATTGCTGGTACACACACTTGATATCTGATTTTTCAGTTGCAGGATATACATGGAGGGAGTAATCCAGACAGATTTTGATACCGGTATACTGGTATCGGCACCCAAACTCACGCACCCAAATACAGTTGTACTGTCAAACCAATTTGAATGTCGGCTAAAATCTAAACCAAAACTACATAAAATCACTCTAATGGGCTTATTTTTAGTACTTATCGAAGAAATAACTGATTATTTCCCGTGTACAGCAAGTGGAAAGATTAAATTTTCCAACCTGCATCGTGCTTCTTGACCAAATCCATACAGGCCGCAATTTTAGCAGGTTTCAAGCTCACTGCGCATCGGTTTTGTGCAGAATGTTTTCTTCTGGTTTTGCGGGTTTTCGGTAGTCGGCAGGTGTCCCCAAAAAAATGCCTGGATTAGTCCCTGACATGGTAGGTTGCAAATAAAGTTTCACCTGCACCCAAATCAGAAACCGTTATTTACTCCCGCACTTCCCAAAGAAGCTTGCTGCATACTCACACTGATGAGATATTCGACTGCCCGGTCGGGATTGTTAAAACTGGCTCTCAGCGCTCTGACCACCTGATCACGCTCAAATCCCATACTCATCATCTCCATCACCATTTTCTCGTATTCCGTTCCTGTGACGAGGGTGCTCTCCGCCGAGGTCAGAGAGAGCCCGGAGGCTACTTCCTCTGCGGAGATTGTGGGCTCTACTGTAGCGGGTGTAGATTCTTCCGTCGCGGTAGCAGTGTCTGTGGCTATGGCTGATACTGGGGGTGGACTGAAACAGGCGAAGTATCAAAATAATTAATGAACAATCAGTCAAGATATTTTTAGTAGAACTTTGCTTGGAAAATCATGCATTTAAAGTGTAACTGCTTTACTATTGCATTTTATGTCCTATTCAAAATAATCATCCCAATTATAGGATTGGGATACCCTTGTTCTTGTTTTGCGACTTTAATTTTAACAATTTCATTGTTATTAATGTTATTGAACGGCACAGAGCCACAAGCATGTCACAACCCAACACTGTTACAAGACTGTTCCATTCTCTGCATTGCCGCGATGTCCCGCAGACTGTGCAGGATGCTCGAACAGGCCTTGCATTTTGACAGGGCTGATTGTATGCCTTAACCTTAAATCTGGCTTGAAGTATGATATTGTTAATGTTATCTCTGACATCCAAAGGGGCAGTAAAGATTTCTCTCCCACTGTAAAAATATAAGTTTGAATCTTCTGAGACAGGCTATGAGAGAAATTTTTGGGAAAAACTCAAATACGTTTTATTATTCACATCGTAATCTTGAATATGACATAATTTTGGAAAAGTACCACAGTGACACTTGAATTTTTTCTTGTGAACACTGTGAATATGCAGAATCTGTCAGGGTTCCTGTAAAGTCTGACTGGAACCAAAGTCTTCCCAGACATCTTTTGTGGAAGATAAGTAGCGACACTATTATAATGCAATCACAGGAATAAACTATCCCACCATAATAGCAGGGAGTGATAACAGGAAGTTGAAAAAATGCTTAAAATCATGCATTACATATTCATTATTTTAAGGATTCCAGCGGTTTATAAAAATTATTAGAACAAATGATAGAATTTGCTTCATAAAATTGTGGGTGATTGAATTATTAGAGAATTTATTGTATTCAGATGTGTATTGGAAGAAAAGAGATATGTGCATGTACCTCGGTTCTTTTGATTCTTCTTCTTTCTCCTCCGTTTTTTGCTCTTTCATTTCAGCATCTCCTGATGGTGTGGCCGTGGGCTGAGCAGTTGCCGCTGAGCCTGATGAAGCTTCGCTGGACTTTCCTTCTGTAGGCACAGCAGGCTGTGATTTTGGCTGGAAAACATAACCGCATTGCCATTAAGACAGATTTTGGGGGGGATAAACTCTATGAGTCCGAGAGCAATACGGTGCTCATATATTCATTTAAAAGCTAGTGAACGGCTAATATTTTTCGAAGCCGTTAGTCACAAACTTTTGCATAGTTCAATTCTGTATGCTCTCACCTTGATATTGAGCTCTAGTTTATCAGAAACAGTCCCATTTTTTAGCTTCACAGCAGTGCGAAAGTCAGAGCGACCACTGCACTCGTAACGGCTCTGCATGCAGATTACGTGCCATAGCAACCGCCGTGTTCTGAGTTTCGGTCTCCAGTGAAGCTAAAACTAGACAGGTTCTGATAAACAAGACCTGGATATAAAGGTGAGATCATACAGAATTGAATTATTTTATTGTTCGTGACTAATGTCTTAAAAAAATAATAGCTGTCCACCATTTTTCCAACAACTACGGCTGATGAATGGCTTGGTGCCGGGGTCTTGTTCGTAAGCAGTATTTCTATCTGGAAATAAGAGGAGGTAACCATGCAGTCTAAATTCTCGAGACGACAGTTTCTCATGCAATCTCCAATCCGCCCCCTTTCACATTTGAGGCCAGGTTAAGGGGGAAAAAACAGAGGCAGCGTTTGAGTAGTCTATGCAAGACATGCACCACTGTGCCCAAATACTTCACCATATCCGGCAAGGCTAGAAGAGCTTCATGCAAGGAGTTAATGAGTGAGTAGGATTTAACATCGTTTTCAACAATTTTTCAGCCATATCACGACGGTGCCTATATGTGCCTGGACACGAGAGTGCCCTCAGTTCCTTTTACCCTGGACACTGATAAGCCCAGCTGTGAGCGGGGATATTTTCAGATCCTGAAAGTTTCATGCAAGGACTCGTCTTGGTGGACTTATCTGAGTGTATGGTAATTTAAACCTACCTTTGTTACCATGACGACGACAAAATTTTTCTCCTGAATATTATATTCACCCACCGTCTTCTCATCTTCTAAAATTTTACCTGCAGGAACAAAACAACATCCATCATTCAATGATCCACCAAACACATTTCTTTAAATGGTCTCCAGCTCTTTCGTATTAAAAACTGTTCAAGGACAAACTGTTCTAACTCACGACTGTTCAAGTTATCATTTTTTCACCTATAAATTTTGGGGTGATTGAATTTATTAGAAAGAAAAGCTGATGAACTGATAAAGCAAGAACTAAAATTGGCTTCAATATACACTCGCCTCCCTCTAATATATCCTCTAACCCTCAATTTGCGATTTTCAATGATTTTCTGATTTTGGGGTCACAGTGACAGGCCTCAATTTAAGGAGTGCTGATGGTAACTTCTTAACAGGTTACCATGAAATCTACACTGGTAACCTATGGCAACCTATTGCATAATTATTAACCAATTGTCACAGTATCAGTCAAAATTATGGGGACCTGAAAATGGGTTATCACTATTTTTTCATATGGCAACCTCCAGGCAACCCGTAAAAAGGTTACCACCTTAAATTGAGGCCTGAGTGACCTTGGCCTCAGTTTTGGTATGAGACACATTGTCTCCCCCTAATATATCTACCGACACAAACAAAATGTGATTTTTTTTTTACAGTGATCTTAACGTTTTTCACAGTGACCTTGACCTCATTTTCATATGGGACACACCATCTCCTCCCAATGTATCAGCTGACACACAAAAATGCAAGTTTTAATGATTTTCCTATTTTGGGGTCACAGTAACCTTTTGACCTCAATTTTGGTATGTGACACATTATCTCCACCTATTGTGTCCACTCCTAAAAAATTGCAACTGTAGATAGAAAACTAGAACACAAATGGTCCAAAGATTTACTGATTTTTAGGCCAGTGACATTTGACCTCCACTTGGGTATGTGACAAATTATCTCCCCCTAGGGTATCCACTCACAAAAAAAAAACTAGAACTGTAGATAGAAAACTGATCCAGAAATAAACTGGATCCGAATGGATGGACAGACGGACGGAAAGCACCATTAAATAATATGTCCGCCTTTTGGGCAGGCATACAAAAACAGGAATATTCAAGTTTCTGCTTTATTAAAGCAGTTGATCTAATTTGCATTGATCCTTAATCCATGTGCGCATGGCACTAAAAACTCTTAAGGAATATGTATTTCCACCAGTAACTTGTAACTCTAAAATTAAAACCACTCTGTACTTAAAACTGGATGGGTTCGGATCAGGATCAGTGGCTCTCTTAACTGGCAGGATCGGCCGTCCTGAATAATCAAATGTATTGGAGCAAAATATAGGGTGACTGAATGTTTATAGAGTCACGGAGATTGAATGTTTATAGGGTCATGGGGATTGAATGTATATAGGGTCACGGTGATTGAATGTTTATAGGGTCACAGTGATTGAATGTTTATAGATTCACGGTGATTGAATGTATATAGGGCCACGGTGATTGAATGTTTATAAGGTTACAGTGATTGAATGTTTATAGATTCACGGTGATTGAATGTTTGTAGGGTCACAGTGATTGAATGTTTGTAGGGTGACGGTGATTGAATGTTTTTAGGGTCACGGTGATTGAATGTTTATAGGGTCACGGCAGGGCATGCATTTACCATAAAACTTTGCTAGACCTCCGGGCTGGTAGATTTCATTATGCAAAGTTAAAATTCTTGAATATTAACAAGCCAGTTGGGCTGGTTAGCCAGTTCTAGAATTAAATTCAGTCAGCCAAGTTCTAAATTCACCAGCCATGGGCTACCGGGCTTGTGGGAATTTCGAGTGATTGAATGTTTATAGGGTCATGGTGACTGAATGTTTACAGGGTCATGGTGATTGAATGTTTACAGGGTCATGGTGATTGAATGCTTATAGGGTCATGGTGATTGAATGTTTATGGGGTCATGGTGATTGAATGTTTATAGGGTCACAGTGATTGAATGTTTATAGGGTCATGGTGATTGAATGTTTATAGGGTCATGGTGATTGAATGTTTATAGAGTCATGGTGATTGAATGTTTATAGGGTCATGGTGATTGAATGTTTATAGGGTCATGGTGATTGAATGTTTACAGGGTCATGGTGATTGAACGCTTATAGGGTCCTGGTGATTGAATGTTTATGGGGTCATGGTGAGTGAATGTTTATAGGGTCACGGTGATTGAACGTTTATAGGGTCATGGTGATTGAATGTTTATGGGGTCACGGTGAGTGAATATTTATATGGTCATGGTGATTGAATGTTTATAGGGTCATGGTGATTGAATGATTATAGAGTCATAGTGATTGAATGTTTATAGGGTCATGGTGATTGAATGTTTATAGGGTCAAGGTGATTGAATGTTTATAGGGTCATGGTGATTCAATGCTTATAGGGTCACGGTGATTGAATGTTCATAGGGTCATGGTGATTGAATGTTTATAGGGTCACGGTGAGTGAATGTTTATATGGTGACGGTGATTGAACGTTTATAGGGTCATGGAGATTGAATATTTATATGGTCATGGTGACAATGTTTATAGGGTCATGGTGATTGAATGTTTATAGGGTCATGGTGATTGAATGATTATAGAGTCATGGTGATTGAATGTTTATAGGGTCATGGTGAGTGAATGTTTATAGGGTCACGGTGATTGAACGTTTATAGGGTCATGGTGATTGAATGTTTATGGGGTCACGGTGAGTGAATATTTATATGGTCATGGTGATTGAATGTTTATAGGGTCATGGTGATTGAATGATTATAGAGTCATAGTGATTGAATGTTTATAGGGTCATGGTGATTGAATGTTTATAGGGTCAAGGTGATTGAATGTTTATAGGGTGATGGTGATTGAATATTTATATGGTCATGGTGATTGAATGTTTATAGGGTGATGGTGATTGAATGTTTATAGGGTCACGGTGAGTGGAAGTTTATATGGTGACGGTGATTGAATGTTCATAGGGTGATGGTGATTGAATGTTTATAGGGTCACGGTGAGTGAAAGCCATGGTGACGGTGATTGAATGTTTATAGGGTCATGGTGATTGAATGTTTATGCAGTCGCTGCATGGAAAAAGTTTATATGGCACGTGTGATTCAATGTTATGGGTGATGGTGATTGAATGCTTATGGGGTCACGGTGAGTGCGAATATTTATATGGGGTCATGGTGATTGAATGTTTATAGGGTCACTGTGCATTGAATGTGCTTATAGGGTCAGCGGTGATTGAATGTTTATAGGGTCATGGTGATTGGGAATGTTTATAGGGTCATGGTGATTGAATGTTTACAGGGTCATGGTGACGAATGTTTATAGGGTCATGGTGACTGAATGTTATAGGGTCATGGTGACTGAATGTTTATAGGGTCACGGTGAGTGAATGTTTATAGGGTCATGGTGATTGAATGTTTATATGGTCATGGTGATTGAATGTTTATAGGGGCATGGTGACTGAATGTTTATAGGGTCATGGTGACAATGTTTATAGGGTCACGGTGATTGAATGATTATAGAGTCATGGTGATTGAATGATTATAGAGTCATGGTGATTGAATGTTTATAGGGTCATGGTGATTGAATATTTATATGGTCATGGTGATTGAATGTTTATAGGGTGATGGTGATTGAATGTTTATAGGGTCACGGTGAGTGGAAGTTTATATGGTGACGGTGATTGAATGTTCATAGGGTGATGGTGATTGAATGTTTATAGGGTCACGGTGAGTGAAAGTTTATATGGTGACGGTGATTGAATGTTTATAGGGTCATGGTGATTGAATGTTTATAGGGTCACGGTGAGTGAATGTTTATAGGGTCATGGTGATTGAATGTTTATATGGTCATGGTGATTGAATGTTTATAGGGGCATGGTGACTGAATGTTTATAGGGTCATGGTGACAATGTTTATAGGGTCACGGTGATTGAATGATTATAGAGTCATGGTGATTGAATGATTATAGAGTCATGGTGATTGAATGTTTATAGGGTCATGGTGATTGAATATTTATATGGTCATGGTGATTGAATGTTTATAGGGTGATGGTGATTGAATGTTTATAGGGTCACGGTGAGTGGAAGTTTATATGGTGACGGTGATTGAATGTTCATAGGGTGATGGTGATTGAATGTTTATAGGGTCACGGTGAGTGAAAGTTTATATGGTGACGGTGATTGAATGTTTATAGGGTCATGGTGATTGAATGTTTATAGGGTCACGGTGAGTGAAAGTTTATATGGTGACGGTGATTGAATGTTTATAGGGTGATGGTGATTGAATGTTTATGGGGTCACGGTGAGTGAATATTTGTATGGTCATGGTGATTGAATGTTTATAGGGTCACGGTGATTGAATGTTTATAGGGTCATGGTGATTGAATGTTTATAGGGTCATGGTGATTGAATGTTTATAGGGTCATGGTGACTGAATGTTTACAGGGTCATGGTGATTGAATGTTTATAGGGTCATGATGATTGAATGTTTATAGGGTCATGGTGACTGAATGTTTATAGGGTCACGGTGATTGAATGTTTATAGGGTCACGGTGATTGAATGTTTATATGGTCACGGTGATTGAATGTTTGTAGGGTCATGGTGATTGAATGTTAATAGGGTCACGGTGATTAAATGTTTATAGGTTGATTGAACTATTAAATCATTAATGGCTTGGTCAGAATACTTTCATGAAGGCCATTGAATGATGAACATTATAAGTCTTTATTTTTTTTAGATTGCACCTCAAGGTGAAATGCAAAGGTTTTTAGATTCTCGATTTATATTTTATATAGGTTCAATGATGAACTTCTTGTTCAAACTGTACAACCACTGGCCAAACAGAATCCAAAATTACAAGCCATCGGCGTTGTCAGACATATCCATGGAAGTTTGGGGGGACCACAATACCATGTGAAATACAACAGATACTAACCAGCATAAATAAGTTTTTGTCCTACGGCCGGAAAGTCGGAAGAGCCTTTCTCTGCCTCAATCTTCTCCTTCAGGGCCTTTACCTGAGAAAATACAAGTCATCGTATTTCATGAAAGTGACATAAATATCATGAAGATCAAGGAAAGAGAGTGTTGGCCATAGCCAGCTTGATTCAGACTCATTCATTCGGTGGATAATTAGTCGGACTCTGCCATGTCTGCATGGCTTTATTTAGATCTCACTAATTTGGTAACATCCTCTATTCTGTGTGGCCTAGTTCTTTCAAGGTCAATTCTGAAATTATTGATAATCTTCAATTATAGGCAAATTTGAAAGGTTTTGACTTGAACACTCCAACACACTACAAATAAGTAGATCTATGGACTCACAACAACTGGACAGTGTGTATATCGACTTCTCGTAGGCCTTTGACTATAAGCTTTTCAAAAAAAATTATATCTTTGTATATTTTACAAAGTCTGTAATTGGGTCTCGTGCCTGTTGGCCTTTTCTTGAATAAATAAATAAATAAATAAATAAACATGTTGAATATGATATTAAAAAAAATCCTGAACATGTTTCAACATTAATATTGATTTTCAGTGATAAACATGCTAAAAACATATCACTATACTATAATCTTGTTTGCTCACTATTCGGGGCACATCTCTGATTTAGGCAGTATATTAAACGTCTTGTCTAGCATAATTTACCCCACCCTGCTCTGAAGTGGATGGTTTTATTTAAAGTTTTACCACCATGGGAGTTCACGAGACCTATTTCATTGTCAGAATCCTACATATGCAGGTCCGTATACTCACTTTCACCCATGCACAAAAGCATGCTCTGTGCAGCTATTGTTTGAAGGTCTGTTCAAAGTAAATGCAACCGCCAATGAACGGACGATGTGTGAGGCTAGTTCGCCTTACCCCGAGACAAGACAAATTTATGCTGAGAATACACTGGGGAAAGGTCCCTTTAGTTTGATGTCCAGGAGGGATGACATTGGGGGCCCGGGGAGACTTTTATGTTAAATATAAATGTATGAGCATATTCAGACATGTCAAAGAGGTCATGAATTGTGATTCAAACTCCCAAAATTTAAAGGTGAAATGCAAAGGTTTTTAAATTTTCCATTTTATATTTAATATACATGTAGGTTGAATAATGATAGATATATCAGTACATCTACTTCATTTGGATTAATTTGAATTATCTTGTATATGCTAGAATCTTTTTAAAAGTTGATACCGCTAGCCCAGCTGAATTCAGATTTGCAAAATGTTATCGCTTATCCTTCCTTGATTGTGACGTCACATCAGACCAGCCGCCCGGAGACTGAACGTTACAAGTATTGACGAACGGCAAAGGCGGTCTGATGTGACGTCACAAACCAGTGCTAAACAAGGGCAGAAAATCGACCATAGAGGTCCATGTCCCCCGCTAGCAGCACCAGTTATGGTGGATTACATCCACCATAACTGGCGCTGCTGCTGCGGGGGCCATGGACCTCTATGGTCGATTTTTTGGGGTCGATGATATCTCATATCATTGATAACAGTATGATTTGAAAATGGAGATATCGCTGATGAGCTTAACATAAATCTAATACAGCAGATGGCACCCATATTGGATTATGCACATCCATAAAACATAATACATGACTGTCCTCTCACTAAGGTCAAGGGACTCCCCAAGTTTGAAGTAGATCAGTTGAATCGTACTCCAGCTATTGTCCGGACAAGATCAAACTGCTTACAATCCAATGAAATCCAGTATGGCTGATGGTGGCCATATTGGATCAAGCACGTCCTTGAAAAACAATCCTAATCCTCCTCTCAACAATGTCAAGGTACTCCCCACATATGAAGTAGATCGGTTGAATCGTTCTCGAGTTGTTGTCTGGACAAGATCCAACTGCTTATAATCCAATATGGCTGACGGCGGCCATATTAGATTACGCACATTGCTGAAAAACAATCACAACCGTCCTCTCACCAATGTCAAGGCACACACAAAGTTGGAAGTTGATCGGTTAAATCGTTCATGAGTTATTGTCCGGACAAGAAAATCTAAGATCCAATTGCTTATAATCCAATATGGCTGATGGCGGCCATATTAGATTATGTACATTGCTGAAAAACAATCCCAACCGTCCTCTCACCAATGTCAAGGCATACCCCAAGTTTGAAGTTGATCGGTTAAATCGTTCACGAGTTATTGTCCGGACAAGAAAATCTAAGATCGAACTGCTTATAATCCAAAATGGCTGACGGCGGCCATATTTGATTACGCACATTGCTGAAAAACAATCCCAACCGTCCTCTCACCAATGTCAAGGCACACCCCAAGTTTGAAGTTGATCGGTTAAATCGTTCACGAGTTATTGTCCGGACAAGAAAATCTAAAGATCGAACTGCTTATAATCCAAAATGGCTGACGGCGGCCATATTTGATTACGCACATTGCTGAAAAACAATCCCAACCGTCCTCTCACCAATGTCAAGGCACACCCCAGGTTTGAAGTTGATCGGTTAAATCGTTCACGAGTTATTGTCCGGACAAGAAAATCTAAGATCGAACTGCTTATAATCCAAAATGGATGACGGCGGCCATATTTGATTACGCACATTGCTGAAAAACAATCCCAACCGTCCTCTCACCAATGTCAAGGCACACCCCAAGTTTGAAGTTGATAGGTTAAATCGTTCACGAGTTATTGTCCGGACAAGAAAATCTAAGATCGAACTGCTTATAATCCAAAATGGCTGACGGCGGCCATATTTGATTACGCACATTGCTGAAAAACAATCCCAACCGTCCTTTCACCAATGTCAAGGCACACACCAAGAATGAAGTTGATCGGTTAAATCGTTCACGAGTTATTCTCCGCACAAGAAAATCTAAGATCGTACTGCTTATAATCCAAAATGGCTGACGGCGGCCATATTGGATTACGCACATTGCTGAAAAACAATCCCAACCGTCCTCTCGCCAATGTCAAGGCACACCCCAAGTTTGAAGTTGATCGGTTAAATTGTTCACGAGTTATTGTCCGGACAAGAAAATCTTACGGAATTACGGAATCACGGAATTACGGAATCACGGACACCGGTGTTTCTAAGTCCCCCCCTACTACGTAGCGGGGGACAATAAGCGATGTGGATTTCATTTCTGAAATCGGCCGGGCTCGAGATACAAACTTCGAAGCACTTTTCAAAAGCTACCAGGAGAGAAAATACTTCAAATAAAACCAAATGAAGTAGTTCGGCTAATACTTCCATCATTAAATGGCCCATGAAGAATATAAACAAGGATTCTGAGAACCCCAACAGCTCGCCTTGCGGGGTCATCCGCCGAAGGTGTAGCAGTATTGAATGCATACATGTAGAGCAAACAATAACGTCTGGAATAGGTGATGTGGTACAGACAATAATGTCTGGAATAGATTATCTGGTACAGGCAATAACATCAGTCCCATGTGGGATTACTGGTATATAAGTTTATCGCATGTAGGATGGATAGGTTAGTGCCGTCAGATTACTGGTGCATAGGACAGTCCAGTGTGAGATTACTTTTGGATAGGTCAGTCCCAAGTGTGATTACTGCTGGATAGGTTGGGTTTTGTCAATAACATGAAGCTTCGCATAAAGATCGAGCCCTTCAGGTTGCACATCACTGGCAATGACAATACATATTGCAATAAAAATTTGACTTCTTTGTCAGTGATGTTGAAGTTGGATTGAAAGATGAACTATATTATAAAACTTGAAATAAAGATTACCTTTTTTCCAAAAGTAAGCTTATACATGTCATTATGAATACATGTACAATTGAAATTTGGTCTGAGATGTGAGTGTGAAATGCCTGGACAAATATGGTTCGTGCAAAATCTTTAGGTTAAATCATGACGAGGAATGGGATTCGATACCAAAATTGAAGGAAATGGTGTTCTTCATTAAAGGCGACACAAAATTGCAAACCACCAGGGCTTAATATTTAATATTGTACTTCTGAAATGAAATAACGTCATTAAACTATTAGTAATTACTAAAAGGAATATATTGTAGTTGATTTGACGTGTTTGTGTATATGTAACAGGTCGCGACTTGGTGTAAGAACGCATTGTTGAGGCTTTTGTGCAGCTGAAAAGGGTCATGTCTAGACGCATTGTTGAGCTCAGACAGGCTATTGTAGGCTTTGTCTTGTGCGTTCTTACACCAAGTATAAACCTACAATGTACACTGCATCTCCTACCTAATAGGTTAGTATCACATATAAGAGATATATGCAGCTTCGCAAAAAGATCGAGCCCTTCAGGATGGCACATCATTTGAGGTTGCACATCATTGACAATGCACATCATTTAAAATAATAAATTTATTAAGAAATATGATTTCTATATTTAGTGATGTTGAGGTTGGATTGAAGGAGGAACTATATTATATAACTACTAATAAAGATTACATTCTTTTTCAAAAGTAAGCCTACACATCCTATTGCATAGATCTGATGAATACATGTTTATGTATAGTTAGGAACGATAGGTGTGCAATTTTGAGCATGTTCTTGGTGTAACTTTGTGTGATGATATGTGAACAAACAAAGCTAATAACAGTGCAATAGCAGGACTAAATCTATCATTTCAAGCATGCAATGGTACACTTGCACTGTGGTAAACCTTCACATTTGTATGCAAATAAAAGAATGCAATGACAACTGTGTCCAATCATACTGTAATGCTCCATAATAATGTGCACGGGTACAGACTGAGCTCACAAACTGATTCAAACTCACTTTTAATTAATATAGTAAGTTAAATGTGTGGACACATATGGTTGTACAAAAGCTTCAGGGTCAACGAGAATTTGTTAAAATTTAAGAAAATGGTGTCCTTCATTTAAGGCGACACGAAATTAAAAACTGACGGGTTCGGTACTGCGGGATTCCCCCGCCAGTTATTTTGATATTGTACTTCTGAAATAAAATAATGTCAAAAACTATTAGTAAATACTATAAAGGAATATACTGTATGTGATTTGGTATGTATGACTGTATATACAATGTACATTGCATCTCATGCCTAATAAGAAGTCAAAATTATTCTAAGTCCAGCCTAAACAACAAAGATCAACCCAGAAAACTTTCTAAGTCCAGCCTAAACATAAAAGTCTAACCGGACACCGACACCAACACCGCCACTTTCCCCCTCTCTCTCCCAATACCTCGCCTACTTCGTATACGGCGAGCTAAAAAGGAAAATATCAAAACCTTTGCATTTCACCTTTTCAGACAACTAGTCTCTGTTATGGCAAGCTCATTAATAAACAAGGTATGGCTTTGTCAGGCGAAGAGGTCGACCCAAGTGTACAATGTGTTACAATCTATTAAAGCGCTCGTCCTCAAAATGATTACTTGTATATTATATAGCTAGGGATGATGGTTGTCAGTGCCAAAAGCGGATCAGCCATGAACAGGTATTAACATTATTGGTATCTTTCTGTTGTCAGAGATACCATACATTTGGGCCATAATGTCTGCAGGATGTGGGCCAACTCAAAACCAGACCTCTGCCAGCCTATGTGGCTGTCTAGTCCGACATGCAGCCCTTACAGGATATTTTATAATACTGATATACTGCCCATCTAAGCAGCAAAATCTTCTAGCTGCTAGACAAAAATGTCTGGCAGCCAGAAACAATACTTTCTACGCCATTTTCTCCACCCAAAATAAAGAAACCCACACTTTAAGTTAAATCACAAGCTTGGAATCTATTCTAAACATTACGTGGTAGTTTATTCAAGCATTCTCACAACAAGACAGTTGAACTGAAAAGAAAAATACTCCGCCATGTTTAAATCGGTAATTTTTATCGTATCGTTTCTGGCTGCCAGACATTTTGGTCCGGATGCTAGGGCGGACCCTACATTCAAATAGAAATCAGTATTATAAAATATACTGTTAAATGGCTGCATGTCTGACTATGGCTGTCAAGCCATGCAGCACTTTCAATTTCGAATTCAGATCCAGCACGAGCTCACGATCTTCAAATTCAATTATAATTTGCATTTACAATTATATTTTATAATTGCCAGGTATATTAACTTGGAAATTAATCTGATAAGCACACACAATGTTATTACGAATTGTTGTTTATCTGTAAAATCCACTCTTAACTCGATGGGTATTTATCCCTTGTGATGGATACATGGTGCTATATTCCCCAAAATGCTGTTTGTAAGGCCTGCCCGTTGTTGTTGTTGCAGTTCATTTTTGGCTTGTCTCGCCACACCCGGGGCATACTTACCGATGATTCTGCATCAATTTCGACTTTAAACGTCTGCTGTTGCAGCGTCTTTAGTGTTATCTGCATTTTGTAAACCTTCAATCGACAAATTATCCGTAGTAAGTAGTTATTTTCAAGAATTATAAGACAAGGGCAATCAGCAAACTCATACTAAGTCGCCATTAATGATGACGTCACGTGGTTGAACTCTCCAGCATGCGGTCTTCTGATCGTACATCTCGGAAAGTGGCAGCCCTTCGGCATACTTCACGCAGTCGCTACATCTTCAATTGTCACAGTAAAAATCAATACTGTTGGGAAAAGATAGTCGTATGGGACGTATCAAATAACTGACAGTTACATCTGATTGTCGGTTTGAATCGTATCGTGAAAAATGCATGAGCTAAATGTTGAACATCCTCGATAGCTCCCGACTGTAGGAGAGGCGAACGCAGTCAATGACAGTGTGGATTCTCGGTGAACGATGTCCACGTGCTTGTGAACGTCAGTGGACGCGTAGCGGCTTTTGGGGATAATTAATCTACTTTCGGTTTAAGAGAATGCACAATAAGTTTTTTATTGATTCTGTTATCAACACGACATCAGTCAAGTTCAATCCTTTGTCAAACACCGAATTCGAATTCGTGCTGTTTACAGCTGCTGACGAGTTTGATTGAATTTACTGCAGGGTAATATGAAATTGCAACAAATTCATCAAATTCATCAGTGGAACAAATTGCCGTTGTTGTTGTTGTAGTCTGGAAAAATTACAGATTCTCTCAGATGTGAACTCAGATTTATGTGCAGGACTTCTTAGTTTAGAACAATGCACAGACATCCTTTCTCGATGACATGAAACTGAATAAAAGTCCTGGGTTAGACAGATTCTCTGTAGAATTTTACACATGTATTTGGGTCCAAATCATTGTATACCGGTAGGCCTATATTGTGCAATCACTTAAGGGTGACCTGTCCTGTTGTTCTTGTCAGTTTTTGCCAGGAAAAATTATCTCATCAAGTTAATAAATGGATAATGATCATGCAGTATAACATGTATAATGATTGAAATAATAACTTTGTTGCTTATTTCTTTGTAGCTACCAACTCTAGTGTATATGGGTAATGTTGATAGAAACGTACAGATTGAGACAACAAACACCTTCACTTCTAAACATGGCTGAGCAAAAACAGGATAATCAAAAATCAAGTAGAAAGAAAACAAAGCCTACAGAAGTTTTTGTCCCACCAGACCCAAAAGAGGGACAGTGCGCATTCTTTGTGCTTCGCAAAAGGAGATTTTGTCGCTTCAGACCTCACACAGGACATAAATTCTGTGCTGAACATGCACTGGCTTGCGGGGTAAGTCCATAATATCATGATAACTGCATGGTACAGTATTGCAAGACCAGTATAAAGCAATATTATAATTGTGTTTTCCATAATTTTTTCAAACGGCAAATGTATTAAATGTGATGACAATTTAGATCTGTCCATGCGTCCACTCAACTGTTCATGTATGGTCTATATCTAGGACCGTTTTCTATCTACATTTCCAGTGTTTGGTGAGTGGTTACCTGATGGGGAGACAATGTGTCGCATACTAAATTGCAGGTCGAGTTCAGAGGTCAAGTATCACTGGCCTTTAAATCAGAAAATAATTGAACCTTTTGTGTCGGGTCTATATCTGTGACAGTTCTGAAACTTCTGTGTAATTTGTTAGGTAGGGTATACTATTTATTTTGATCAGACTAACTATAGACAATCATGTACATCTTCATTATTCTACTTTATTTGTTATCAAGTCTGTATATGTAAAATATCTCTTGGACATCAAGAATCAGCATGTGTGTGTCCACTCATGATGAGTATCTTTCATGTATTTTTCTGATTGCAGGCTACGTTAGACAGGACCAGAGTTCAGTGCCCCTACAACCCCAAACAGTAAGTCAAGCCTGGAAATAAGCACCTGTCATAACTACCTGTCACCCCTATTTTGAGAAATGTTCTGCACCATGACTTTTTTACCTTTGTAAATGGAGATCCAAGCTGGAGTAGTTCATCATGATCTGCAGCCCTGGGTGTTTTAAAATTTGGCAGGTACCTATTTCCAGCCTTGTAAGTTACGTACACATATGTCCCTGATATGAGATTGTTTACAGTACATGAACGCGACGTTAAACCTTGATTCTCTCTCTCTCCTTGTTTACGGTACAATGCAGAGAGATTAGGGCAGGCATTATTATAATTATAGGATAAAAAAAATAAAATTTCTTGATAGTTTAATTTTCCTAAAAATTCTAAAATGAGAATTCCCATTTTGCCTCCTATCACACAACAAATCTGAATAGCTAAAGCTGGATAAAACAGAAAAATTTGGGGAATTTCCGGGCGGTTTGTGAATTTTAAAATAAACTTCTCTTCTGGTCTGGAGTTTGACTCGTAAACAAATCGGAGAAAATTATTCATGTGTCCCTCCTAGTTAGCATTCTTTCTTGGATAAGATTTTTTTATATTATTATTTAGTTAAACTCATTTGTCAGATTTTTAGATTTCTATAGACAGAAAAATGTGATTTCTCATTGGAGAACTTTTATAGATTCTACCAAATGGTTCCCATACCTCATATTTTTTCCTGATAAATTGTTGTAAGACTGGTTATATTTGACATTTAATAGCGGTTTACTGCTTTTAGGAATGGTCAAAGTTGATAAAAAAACAAACTTGAAACCCTCCACTTACTACGCCTGTAGGCTGTGACCTGCTGACCCATGCTGTCGGAGTCTGATTACAATCGTTCGAAGCGAGCAACCGTAGCTAATTAATGTCCTGGGCGACATTTCTATTGTAATGCCAACAACGTCACAAAGCTAAAACGTAATGCCTTTGTTGAAGTCCTGGTGATCTCATCATACCAAATTGTTATGCAATGTACATCACAATATATTTTTAGGACGTTGAACAAAACCGTTATCGTAATCACACTATGATGTCATGGGTCACTGGTTATGGAGGATTCAATACGTTTTTCACCACATCTGTTCTATTGTGTTAAAAAATCCAATTTGATCTCATATTTTTTAGAAAAAATATATGTTTTAATGCAAAGTATGCAGGGGGTATTTAGTAGAACCTTCAAGAAAAACTCCTAAAAAATCCTAGAATACAGGTGATTGAGCATTCTGCATCATCCATACCTGACAAAATCAGCCTTGAGTATTAGCGTTGTTAAAACAATTATATGTAAAGTACATATATGTGTATGGAACTATTGACTAGGTATATATCTAAAAGGTGCTAAAACCAGGACTACAGGTAAAGTATGTCAATATATATCAGGAGGTCTGGTGGGGAGATTTCCTTGTTTCCTATAATATCTCTTTTTCTCTTCTAGCACATGTTATGAAGACTGTTTGGAGAAACACCTCAAGAAATGTATCAAGATGACGACGAATACCAATGTAAGTGCATAGCATGTCTATACTAGCAAAGGGTAAGAGAGTGGGGTTTGGATAATTTACATATATACAGTTGAGGAAGGACCCCTGATTTGGTTCCAGATGAGTTTTTTGTTTTTCTTTTTTCTGATATATTGAATATATTTCAAGAATGGAGCACAAGTTGAAAGCTTTCAACCGCATATTAATACCTATTCCAGATATACTATGAAGAGGGCATCAATTCAGGTAACTTGGAAGAAGCAGATGTTGAACATAACAAGGTATTTTCATGATGGTCCTATTTCATATCAAGAATAAGAAGTATAATTTTATTGTTTGTACTTTACGTATCTTTGAACAGGAGTGCTTAAAGATGTAATCAGCCTCAAAATGGATGGATTTTGTAAACTCTCCCCTGTGCGTTTTTTCAGCAGGGAAGATTACCAAAGCATCATATGTATTATATTTGATGACAGTGGGATCGTCATATACAACGAATGCAAGAATGTCTTGTCAGAGAAATTTGTAACTCTTCCCGCTTCGACGGCTTTTCTGTCTCGCCATTGAGTGTGTGTTGTACGCGGAGAGGAAAATGACGTCACTGCGTGACGTATGAGTGACTTGGCGACGCTTACGAATTTGAATGCTGCACAGCTGCAGCCATGGGATAGCGTCATGGCTCGTGCCTACGGTTCGGTGATGTCGCATAGCATACGTTGGTAGAATGCACCATACGTGTATACGCTTGTTGACACGGCCGTGGAAAAATAAACGGCATGCCATGCTGTTTATTTTTAAAGATCAACTCCTTCTATTTTCTCGTGAATGGTAGAAACAAGTTTAGTTTCTTGTGGTCAGATGTGTTTCATTTTGTACCTGTTGTAACATATGTCACTTTCGTTAAGTTTGAGAGACATCGATTTCAGCCCAGATTTGAGGCTGATTACATCTTTAATTTATCACGTTTCATTGATGTTCCTTGGAGCTGAAATGTTGGCCTTCTGAAGAGGATATCATTTTTGCCATCAGAGTAAACTTGGTGTAAGAGTTATCCCCCCTGATGTGATTAGATAAACAAAAATATATAAAAAAAAACCACATGATTTTTGCCAGTTTAAAATTTCATTTCATGATAATTTCATCGTATTTTTGACATTAATTGGTTGATGTTAACAGATTTATATTGTAAATATATATCTCAGTCCACCAAGCAGTATTTTACCACAAAGAATATTATACTGAAATGCAAAGATTTTAATATTGTCCTTTTTATATTCTTCGTTGGTTAATTGATGATGGACCAGTCATCCTATCTACATGTACTATGTTTAGTTTTTATCGAGCCGTAGCTTTAGCTGCGGAAAGCTCGATATAGGTGCCACAATGATGTCCGTCTGTCTATCTGTCTGTCTACATGTATCTGCAGGAACAAGTGAAGTTTTGAAATCGGCCTCACCCTATGTCTCCTGAACTAAGGCCCCCCGAAGCCTCATATATTTCAGATGCTTGCTTCGAGCTACACTTCTTCAACCCACCCACCCCTGGGGAACAGAGCCCCACCCTCGATCTCCTAAACTATGCTTCGCCTGACCCCATACCATCATATAGTCCTGGAGCTTAGATCATGCTACATTTATTCAACCCATCCACTACCCTCGGGAAGCATATCCCCACCCATGGGGCACCAAGCCCCACACTCTTATCACCTGAACTAACCTTCGCCTGACCCATTACCATCACAGAGTCCAGAAGCTTAGATCACGCTACACTTATTCAACCCATCCACTACCCTCGGGGAGCATGTCCCCACCCCTGGGGCACTGAGCCTCACCCTCTATCTCTTAAGCTAAGCTTCGCCCGACCCCATACCCTCATATAGTCTGGAAGCTTAGATCATGCTACACTTATTCAACCTATCCACTACCCTCGGGGAGCATGGGGCACCGAGCCCCACCCTCTATCTCCTAAACTGCGACCAAAGTGGCCTTTGAGCAGTGGTGGGGCCAGATCCACCGCCCATGCATTTATTTTTTTAGACCGATAAATTGTAGCATGTGTGTTTTATTTACAGAAAACTAATGACACCTGTTTTGTGCTTTCTTGATTTGAAGGTATCTGTTAGAACGGCATCAACGGAGGATTTATTGCAGTTGATAGAGAAAGTGGAACGTCTTCACGAAGGTGAGATTATGATAGCTACATCACGGTAACTGTCGAATGATCACAGATGCAGGATAAGGCCTGTGAAAGATTATAAAGTGGTTCTCAGGCAATCCTGCGTCAGTTTTGAACACGAACATCATGCTTCTTAAATGAGGTACATACAGTGTGATAGCGATTTTCGTCCATCTGTCTGTCTGTTAACTATTGCTTGTCTATGGCCCCGTGAGGCTCCCGGGGATTGACCTGGGGTGTCGTTGTGCACACTCCAGGTCATGGTAAGAATATGTCTCAGCTCCTCAGAGAGCTTGTCGTAAGAGGCGACTACCTGGGGCACCTGTGGGGATCCCTGGTGTGAAAAGGAATAGGACCCCACCCGTGTGGTTTCCGGGTGTGAAAAGGAATAGGAACCAACGTTGTGATATGACAGAAATAGTGTTGAAAGCAACATTAAATCATATTCACTCACTCGCTTGTCTAGATGTGATATCTCCAGTTCCTGGTCATGGATTGTTACCAACTTTACCAAAATTCGAGATTCAAAATTTTTTGTAGTTTTTGTTAGGGTTTTGTTAGGATTAGAGCTTGTTAGGGTATGTTTGTTTGGGTCATCGTCGCCGTGTGACAAATAAGGTTAGGTGCGACGTTAAAATTCAAACAACCAACCAACCAACCTTTGGTTATACCTTTCCCATGGGTCAGTGAGGAACCCTATTCATTTTACTGTCAAAAGTTGAAAATATCCATAAATCAGAGATATGGATTGTGATGTCTAAGAAGAAGCCTATTGATTTTTCACCCCTCTGCCAATTTTGACCTTAGGGTATTGTCTGCTTGCTCCGTCTGTCTGTTCTGTTCATCTTGCTAAGTGTTAACACAATATTTCTCGAAAAATTATACATGCATGTTGCCAGGCTTTCTTAATTCAACAACATATTCACCTAGCAATGAGAGAGGGAGAGAGAATTACGGTTTAACATCTCATTCAGGACTGGCAATGGGTCAAAAACCTAGTGAAGATGACTGAGCTTGACCTATTTTATTTGAGTAGTGTTCATAGCTTTGAAAGAATTATATCTGGGCTCTCCAAATTCATACTACATTTATAACATGTCATTGACTAGAAACCTTTCTAATTTGCCTGATCTTGACCTAACTTATGAAGGTAAATATCTAGTTGCAGTATCCAGAGGGATCAAGGCTTGGCTCTTCAAATTTACACTACAGTGTATATGCAACGGGTGATTAATTAGAAGCCGATTCAAGTTGACTGAACCTGACTGATTTCTTCAAGGTCAAATTCTATTTAATACAATATGTTTTAAAGGGTTAGAATTGGCTCTGGTTCCTCAATCTGTTATGCAAAAAAAAATGTTTTCCATGCCTGACACTGTTATTACCCCTCAGCCCATAGGGCTGTGGGGTCTTGTCGTTGCCATGTACGTACGTCCGTCCGTCCTGGCGTCCGTCCGTCAACATGTTCTTGTCCGCTGAATATCTGCAGATCTATGAAGTCGGGCCCGACCAAACTTTGGTGAGAGCTTCCTGAATGTTGACCGATGAAATGATTAGATTTTCAGATGGCTATGATGATTTCATGATTTTTAATTATTTATTTTTATTATTTATTGATGACTCAGCTTTTGCACTGTTACCTATGCCCATCAACATGTTCTTGTCTGCTGAATATCTGCAGATCTATCATTTCGGGCCTGACGAAACTTTGGTGAGAGCTTCCTGAATGTTGACTGATGAAATGATTAGATTTTCAGATGGTTATGATGATTTCATGATTTTTAATTTTTTTTTTATTACTTATTGATGGCTTAGCTTTTGCACTGTTGTCTATGCCTATCGCGAACCCTTGGTTGCATGTTTCATTGTGAATTTTGAAGGTTCCCTGATACAAGTAAGCCTGGTCCATTCAAGATTCTCATTGAATGAAGGACAACATTTTTCGTTAATTTTGCTATTAAATCATTCTATTCTACAGCATATGTTTTATCCTAAAACTGTTGCATGAACCATATTTGTGTCCACACATTTAACTGGTACAACATTTTTGTCAAATTTTGTCGCCAAACATGTTACTGTACCTTGGAAATTATTTAAAACGAGTGATTAGGAGAGCCCATTTTTAGCCTGACTCTGGGCAATTTTGAACCAGTTTGCATACCTGGAGCTTATGCCCCCCCCCCAACAATAATGATAAGGGTGGGCCTGTGTCAATCAGTGTGTTTACTTGTTGTCACATTTGTGCAATGCATAAATTGCCACTGATAAAGCTACACTTTCTTGCATGCTGTAATCCCAGCACACCACTTACGTGAAACCGAAGTCTGTTTTATACGGTATCCAGGGATTTTTTGCAGGTTCTGATCCCAAACTCCCAGTTCCTTTTCGTAATTCATTCTTGAGGGTCCAATTTTTTTAAGTGAATTTCGGCGCAAATAGCCTGTGATCAATCACAAGACATGTATTAACATGAAATTCAATACCCAGCTATGCAATCGGATCGATATTGAGGATCCCAGAGGCTTTTTCCAGTATTTCCTTCAGAAATCCTTTCAAATTGAACAACAACGACACTTTCGTTTTTTGTTTCATTTGAGTTTTGGGCACCCATATGTTTTCCGAAACTAAATTGGCTCTAGATGCAGCCCTGATCCTACTTGACTAAAAAAAAAACAGGCTGAGTGAGGGGTCCACGCACCTTTTAGGTGCTTGCCTGCAATTCATGTATATATGGGATCATGATTCACAGAGAAAATGGTTCTAAGATCCTACAAGTGTTGAACCAATTTGAAAACATCGGCTATGTAAAGAAATAGAAGTATATAAAATGACACCTACCCACCCCAGTTTGAAGAAAAAAAATTGACACTGAACCATTGTTCACTTTTTAGGCCTAACTTTCTTATCCAGACTATAGATCCTTACATGAAATATCAAACCATGTCATTCAAAGTGTTTTATCTTATTTCTCACAATGTAGACTACATTGGCACCATCAGTCTAGAAGAGCTGGACCATGCTTCACTGGAGAAGGAGTTGTCTGCCCCTTTTTATGGCTTCAAGGTTGTGCGGCAAAGGAAACAACAGGTGTGTCATCAGCATTATCTCTTACAATCGTGAGGTGTGAAAGTTTGTCAGTTACTTGCCGAAGGGCAGTGGTTCTCTCCGGGTACTCCAGCTTCCTCCACCAACCAAACTGACTGTCACCATATGAGTGAAACAAACTTGAGTGTGACATTAAGCCAAATTCCCTCCTCCTCCTACAATCGTGAGGTCAATTCTGATAGTTTTTGAGATTTATTTAATATCTGAAACAGCATTTGAAAATATGGTCTTGTTTAGGAGTAATTTACCTCAAGATTGTGAGAGCAAAAATTACGAAACTTGACATTCTTTATAATACATGTCTGATACAGACCCTAATTCATACGGTTGGTATTCAAATTAGAGAAAATACTGAAAACCTCCAATCAGCACATTCGATTTAATTTTGAAGCCTAATTCCACAATTTAATATATCTGGCAGTGTATATCATGGAAGTTCAAACTACTTATCCTAAGTTTAGTGGGTCTTGCCCAAATTACAAAACTGTAACAGCCTTTAGTCACTTATTTCATATATTTTTCTATTTTTTTTACAACCACCTATATTATTAAAAACTTTCTATATTTTTGGACAATGGATCGATTCATCATTTAAAAAATATCCAGGGGACACCCCACCCCAGACTCAACCCTGTTAATTCTCCATTTTGTGTTGAACAGCTCTCCGTTTTCTTAAAGTTGACTGTGCCTCGGAAGAGTATTCATGTCAATGCCTAGTGGTTTTATGTATAGTAACCAGTCAATTGTCTTCGTTTTACACACCAGACTCTCATTTCTTCCAAGAAGTTGCTGTACAATTCAAGAAAAATATTCTTATATTTCTCCTATATTTTCATGAAAAACCTCTTGCATGTATATTTATTTCTGTATTTTTCTGTGCAGTCACCATGACCGCTGCACAGGTCTTAGAGTTTGTCCATTTTAATTAGTCCTCTACTTTGAAGCTTGTCAAAAATCAACAGTTAAAGATGTAATCAGCCACAAAATCGATGAATTTTGTAAACTCTCTCCCATCTGTTTTTCAGCAGCGAGGTTTTCTAGAGCATTATAGCTATTATATTTGATGATGGGATTGCCATATACAACGAATGCAAGAATATCTTGTCAGAGAAATTTGAAACTCCACCCGCTTCGACGGGTTTTCTGTTTCACCATTAAATATGTGCAGTAAGTGGAGAGGAAAATGACATGTGAGTGACGTAGCGATGCTCACAAATCTGAATGCTGTACAGCTGCAGCCATGGGATAGCCTCGTGGCTCGTGCCTAAGGCTCGGTAGAGTGGCAGATCATATGTAGGCAAACTGCACCACACGTGTGAACTCTTGTTGACACGGCTGTCAAAAAAGAAATGGCATAGACAAATTCCTTCTGGTTTCTCGTGAATGGTGGAAACCAGTTTAGTTGTTTATGGTCAAATGTGTTCTATTTTGTACCTTTCGTAACATACATGTATGTCACTTTCACAGAGTTTGGGAGAGATAAATTCCAGGTTAGATTTGAGGCTGATTACATCTTTTCTTTTTTGCAGCGTGTAGAACAAACTGAACTCTACGAAATGACTACCGTTTCTCTGTGATATCGATAATAATCAAGCTTGAAATAACTTTGTAATTCTCCCCATATAAAACTCCAATATACTTGTTTCATGTACCGGGCTGTAATTACATTGGGAGACGTCAAAATGTATTCATGCTCACTGAGTAATAACAGGCGGTCCATGGGAGTGTTGATTATATCCCATGCCCAGTGAAATTGCCGAATGATAAACCACACATACCTCTATGACCGTACACGGCATTGTTGACCTTTGTGCTAGTGAACACATTATGTCGTAATTATGAGTTTTATATGAAGAAAATTACAAAGATGTTTCATGCGTGATATATTATCGATATAATGAAGTAATGGTGGTCATCTTGTAGAGTTCTGTTTGTTCTACACAATGTAAAAAATTTATGCAGAGTTAAAGAGGTGATTTTAATTGTTCGGGTAAACTGAACAGCATGATAACTTGCAACATTTGCCAAAATATTTTCAAGTATTGAAGTCTTGTATTGCATATCACTTCGGGAAATTGCGAAATTCGGAAACGTTGTCGAATTCGGGAACTTTTGGAAAAAAGGTTTACGAATTCGACAACTTTGAGGCCCAAATCCACCCTTATTTCACATAAAATGCGATCGGGCATTCGTCTTAGCGATCGGATATAATTTTATTGTACCAACAGGTGGCAGCACCTTTTCTATGGCATTTCATCGTGGCATTCGGAAATTCTACCTGGCGTTTTTTCTACAGGTGAGAAAATGTGTGTTTTGTCCTATGTCGCTCATGCTTTGAAAATCAAATAGGCATGTTTCTGAATTCGGGAACGTTGCCGAATTCGGCAATCTTTCTGTTTCCGAATTCGGCAACTGTTCCCGAATTCGACAACGTTTCCGAATTCCGCAATTTCCCGAAGTGATATAGGGATCAATATTGTCAGATTCTTCAAAAATGATATCCATGAGGTCATGATAGAAGCCGTCACAGTGCAATAAAGGTTCTAAGATCAAGTATGACGTTGCAAAGCATCACGCTCGGAATGCCAGTGTGCGTTTTGTGACATCATCTCAGGCACTGGAGCCAAGTGCAGGTGCTGTTACGTTTTTCAGAAGTGTGATTTCAATGCCCGTTATATTAAAAAAGGAGGTCACAGAAAAACTTTCACCATAGTTGATCTCAATCACTAAATAACTTTTATCGAAATATGTTATTTGCTGAATATTTTTTAAATAACGCTACTTACTACCTCTTTAACTTCTCATTTTTGACAGCTCTAAAGTTAATTAAACTGGACAGTCTATAGTTCTCTGTATTCTTGGGTGTTGCTTTTTAGGCTTCTCTGGTTGGACATCTTGAACGGCTGAACTTACTAAGAGACGGATTATGTTTCATAGAATTGGGAGCAGGAAGAGGTGAGGAAACTGAAGAATTTTAGTTCGAATATTGTAAGTTTTCCAATTGACCTGCTGTTTAAATCATGCATGATGTAACAATGTCCCAATGCAGGGGAGATAATTTTTGCCATTCTCGCAGAGGTGTCTCCCCTGGTGTGACATTGCTGTCTTCCTGAATTATCACCAGTCGAAATGCACCCTCACAGCTGTGGCATGCAACTAAAATTCTGGTAAAATGTTATAAATATAATTTATCGAACCACTCTACACATCTACGGCATGCTTGATTGTGTCTCCATCCAGATTTACTACAGTCGAATAAGAGATGTCATGTAGAGATCGCCCCAATAAGCTGCGCATTCGATTGATTCCCAGGATCCCAAAATTTGGACAGCATGCAACCATTGAAATCTGTAATCAAAATTATATTTATTCTTCATTATAAATTCAAGTGTACAGTTTCTCAACAGAATGTCATTCAAAAGTCCCTGAATTTTGAATTAAGTGAAAAGAGTAGGAGCATGCACGGATGTATTGTATACATTGTGTATTGTTACCTTGTTCCAGGTCAGTTTGCCCACTGGGTACAGAAAGCCATGGTAACCTGTGATAATAGCTCTTTTATTTTGGTGGATAAGGACACTTGCAGGTATAAGGTAATTTGTTCTGAGGTTTATTCTCCATGCCACCATATGCAGTTACAAAGGAGAAACTGCCTCTGCTAACTGGAGGTTAAGAATGTTTTTTTGCTTAATATTTCTTATAGTACGCTGAGGAAATTCCACCATAGGTGACATTGACGTACATATAGATTATCATTACGAGTGGTCATTTATCCGATTTTTATCACACAAGTTTGATAAAACCCATATGAAACGAGCTTTAGCGAGTTTCATATGGGTTTTATCAAACAAGTGTGATAAAAATCAGATAAATGACCACGAGTGTTATAATTTATTTCTCACATCAACATAATGTTGAAAAATAACCAAAAATATAGTTAGCAAACTGTAAGAATGTGATACAGGTTTTGTATCACATGGGTGTATCACATTGCTTTTGGCTGCTGTGATGTGAGAAATATCTGCATCAGATGGTATTGAAGAATAAATTGTTGTGTATCTAATTTGCATAATATTAATGATACACAATATATTATTTTACTTATAAACTTACAGGTTATGGTTATTTTCGCTGGGGAATTACTGCCAAAATGCAATAAAGAATTTCTCATAAAGATTTTGAAATGAGATGATGGATGGATCCAAATTGATATTAACTAGAAACAACTTTTTTTACCTTCAATTTAGAGAGATAGTTATGTACATTGTACAACTATACTGTATGTATGGCAAATGATCTGTTATTCGACCACAGGGAGTAAAATTACCCACTATGAAATCAGGAGTGATCAAATTTATTAGAACAGGAAGTTGACACAATGGTCTGAAAATCATGAATTTATTATTTCATATTTATTTCCTTCAGTTTGTGGGGTGATCAAAATTATTTGAGGTGATTGAATTGAATTAGGTGATTGAAGATAAAGATCATTTAACTAATTATCAATATATTACTGCCAAAGAAAATGGGAAATACACTGCTTCAATCAGCTGGGGATGAAACATTTGTTAACTTGAGAACTCGTCTGAATGTGTTTTCCACTCTATTCCTCCTCTTCGATAATTACTTTGTGAATTGACATGTTTTACAGGAATAATCCATTTTATGTCAAAGATAGAGCATTTTTATTTCGCGCTAACCAACAGTAGGGTGCCACTATATGATACATCAGAGTTGAGGTAAAATTACATCAGAGTTGAGGGAGAATGACGTCTAAGAGTTGAGTGAGAGTAATGTTAGCGTTGTTGCTAAAACATGTAACGCTACCCATAATGTTGCCTGTGTTATGTCGCATGGAACAAGAACAGTGTCACAGACCATAGAGTGTCACTTTTATACATAAATATGGTGGCGCCCTATGGCCACTCTCCGCAAAGTAAACACATCCCAAATTATAACATAAAATCGATTAGCAAATTCCTGAAGAAATATGATGTTGAGGATACGTCTCCTCTAAATGCAACACTGACACAAGTGAGAATCCTGGGAAAAACTAGTCTAAGGTTTTGTTCAACCTGTAACCAATGGGTCATCTATATGCGGTAAGACTGACCCTGGGATCGTGTGTATCCAATTTCAGCCTACTTTCGGCAACTATGAGAGGGCAATCCCTGATATAAACACCACGTGATGTCGTCAGTCAATCAGCTAAACTCTACTGACGTAACCCCAACGTAAAACACCATTTTCGAGTTATGTGCTGTCCTACTTGTTCAAAACTACAGATCTACAACACCTCTTGGGCAATCCAGAAGTTATTCATATCTGTATATTTTGTAAGCTCAGACAATATGTTTCTAGAAGTAGTATAAAAAGTCTGTAATTTATCAGATTTCGACACATGATCCGCAAGCCATCTTATGGATGGCGAAGTGTACGCGAATGAGGTTTTGTTCTTAAAATTTCCTGAATGCATATGGTAATTCCTCTAATAATTCAATCACAGGAAGTGAAATTTCCCACAATAACATCTGGGGGAGATTAATTCTATTAGAACAGAAAGTTGACAAAAATGGTTCAAAATCATGCATATACATGCAATTAAGCCAGTATTTCTTTCTTTTTTCGATGATTTGTGTGAGGGTGATCACATTTATTAGAACCACCGATTGAATTTTGTTCTACAAATTGGGGGTGGAGGCATGAATTTTGATAGGTCGGGATTGAATTATTAAAGGCAATACAGTGACTGTAGCTTTTCAAAAATATGTAACAGCTCTCTAATTCCATAGTTGCAGTTCCATCAGGACAAAACATAGAGGATATTTGAATTTTCTATAAACGAGGGCGAATAATATACCTTCATACATGTATATCAACTTATTTTGTTTTCCAAACCCAGTTTGACAGCTTCCACAAGGGAGTTAACCAGGGACCGTCATTTGAGAGACTGAGGATCAACCTGGCAGACATTAATTTAGGTGAGTATGAAAAACAAACCCAGTACGTCCACTGACTGCTTGTACAAACGTGATCTGACCCTATCAAGTGACATACCCGAAATCAGTGATTCACTGACAATTGTTGTGGTAAAAATTTCAACCCAGAATATTGTTCATGAGAGATATTCTGTTCCAAGCATGGTCGATGTATAGAGGTTATAAACGATACATGATGTATAATATAACTATAACACCTCAAAGCGAGTTGACCCAATCCAGGGTCCAGCAACTCTAGCCAGCAGGAGATCATGTTTTTCAAATTCCATGGATTCAGGGTACGACACATTTCAGAAGCTTTATAGAGTAAAAGATCTGAACAGTGTCTTCAGTTTATTAGTAGGCCTAACCTTGGACTGGCTGTGTCAATATTACTGATTGCAAATGTCACTGCTAACCTGTGGTAACCTCCAGAGAAATTATATATAATATAAGGAAAAATGTCTAATGCTGTCATGTTTGGAACTGAAACAGGGTATAGATATACAGGTCCGGGCAGATTCAGGTTTCCGGATATTATGTCCATCTAACACGCTTCTGGTTGAAAAAGGTTGAAAGCAAATTGGAAAACAGGGACAAATTATGTTACAATCAATTTCAATTTGCTTTAATAGAACATTCATCAAAATGTGAGTACCAGTAACATAAATTCAGTGGGAGTATAGCTAGACTTTCTAAATCTACACCACAGCTACATTTTAAACCCATGTTGCTTGATGTCAGTGACCTTGGTTGATTGTTTAAAGTTTAACGTCGCACCTAACCTTTTTGGTCACACGGCAACGATGACCCAAACAAACATACCCCAGCAAAACCCTACCCTAACAAAAACCTAACCAAAACTACACAAAATTTCAAATTTTGAAAATTACAGACACTGGTGATCACAATGGATCGTCAGAGAGCCTAATTTGTTTGGTACTTTAATCTACCTCCTGTGCCAGACAAACATGGTATGGTAAACCATGCTGCCCTAAGCTGGAGGGCCAGTGACCTTGAAAAGTGGGTGATTATTACAATATCTCTTGAAGGATAAATCATATATATCATACTAGCCCGCCACACATACACCTGGTGATGAAACTGAACCCTCTTGGATATGCATGACCTTGACCTAGTTTTCATACCTACAAGGTGGACCAAATCCCAACTACATTGGTAAACTTGATATGCCCAAACTTCCTTACTTTGACAGCATGTGCATTAGAATCCTCAAGTCTTAACTCTGGGCTCAATTAAAACATATTGAACTATTTTTGAAGAGTATGTTCCATGTTTTCTTTCTAATTCGTTATTTGTGTTCTCTTTGTCTATCAGGGAAGGTGGAGTCCATACGGACGGGTAGGCGCCCAGTAGTTGGGATGGGTAAACACTTGTGCGGAGGGGCTACAGGTAATTGGATTCTATCTCTCAGAGAGGGACATGCCAGGATGAAGGTGACCCTCCCCACTCACCCTTTCTTTCTTGTGATACATAATCTCATGTTCAAAGTTTCTGAACTGTCCATCAGCAGCAGCAGATTGTTTAGCTATAGCTCAACGCACACAGCGAACAATTTGTTGTACTAGAACAAAAACAGTGTTCTGAGCTGTTTTTGTCTATGGTGTGCGGGGTCCAAAACAAAGAACATCTATCAGAATAAATGTTCGTGAGATTAAATATGTTTTGCCCTGGAACAAAGTTTTTGTCGTCTGTGTGTGGTGACTGCGAACATTAATCAGAACATTTTCCAACTAATAACCAATCGACTATCAAGCCATGCCAATGTGACAAGCTATACCCACGCACATGACAGCAAAATGGTGACTCCGGAGCAGAAGAATGATTCAGCGCGGACCAAAGACTGTTTGTTCCGAGATGAAATGTTCGCTGTGTGCTGGGAACAGAAATATAAACAGGCAAAATCACAAAATGGTGTTTTTGTTCTAATTCTAATACAACAAAATGTTTGCTGTGTGCTTTGGGCTTCTAATATGGCAAAAAGACAACTGCCTCAATCACATCATTAACAGAGGCTGTAGTAGTTCTGAACCAGTCTCCATTTGAACTGGCAATTGATTGAGTATTCATTGAATCATTCTAAAAGAACCATTGTGGCATACATTTATATCATTTCATAGTTATAACTGAGAAATATTTGCTTAAAGGTGAAATGCGAACGTTTTTAGATTCTTTTTTTTTTAATTTTATTTGTGGAATAAAGACAGAAATATCGGTCTTCCTAGTTTGCTTGGTTTAATTTGAAGTATTTTGTCTGCAAGAAGCGTATTAAAAGTTTGTACCTTACTGATGTCCGCTTGTGGTTTTTGGCTTTGGCAGACATTTTGCTTGTTTTTCCTATTGGGTTATCTCCCTTTCCTAGGTTAAGAGATGGGGATTTCCTTCGAAAGCCTTCTAGCCGAGAATTTTGCACACCAACATCCATCCAATTTGATAAATTTTGATAGACATTGTGATTATCTGTAAATGGTTAGAATATAAGAAAAAGTTAAATAATATTTATATGAATTTTTCATGAATATGCTTCAAAACTAGGGCTACTCCCTATGATTTCTGGGTTATCAAATTGAGCATGGGTCAGGCCACTTAACGTTGCCTACAGGTAAAAAATGCGTATCAACCTATATTTTTTGCTTTGTTTTATTCTCATATTACACAATTATGAATGCATCTACACCCATTATTCAAAAAGTTAATTAATTTGATTTATCACCAGTGAAGTCCAGCTGAATTCAGATTTCCAAACCATCACTTTCACTGTGCTTATCTTTCCTTCATTGTGAACTCCCGTCAGACCAGCCACCTGGCAGCCTGATATCCCAAGCTACCATCAAACAAGGGCAGACAATCGATGCAGATGTCATTTCGGAAATCGGTGGGGCTTGTGATACCCATCTTCGCTGACCCAAGTCTAACACTACACGTGTTGCCTTGGCTGAACGTAACACATTATCTGATCAGAATACAGGTCTGATGATGTCATAGCGCTATCAATATTCTGTGGTCCATATTAGGGGAAGTGCAATGTATGACCTCTTTAAAATTCAAATTGGATTGGTTCTTCGATGGAAATTAACATCAATACACCCACCACTTGCCATATTTGGAGATCACACGAGCAGACATCAAAGAAAATCCTAGCTGCACGGTGTTGGCAAGCTCCGATCTTGATTGGCTATATGACATCACGTGTGTTTCCCGGTTTGAACAGTTTACTCTATTCAATAAGTCAAGGTAAATGACGGAACGTTAGTGTAGTATTCAGCTTAAAAATGTGAAGATGGTGATACCAACTTTGGAGCACTCCTACAGCTACAAGGACACAAAAATACTTCAAATAAAATCAACTGAAATAGACAGGCCGCTATTTCCATCAGTAACTAGCCAACGACAAACATAAAAAAGAAATTATGAAAACCTTTGCATGTCACGTTGAATTAATTATACAACATGTATGTCTTATAATCTAATTATCTCTTTTCAGATCTGGCATTACGTTGCCTTATGGAAACTCTACATCCAATAGCTCAGCAGAGAATTGATATTAGTGACACAGAGGATCATGGGTAATTAATATTTTCTCAAACGGGTTGCTACAGGCATCAGAAAAGTGTTGAGTTTATTTTGTAATCCTAAATTTTCATAAAAAGCAATGAATTTCCCATGTTTTTTTTTTCCATGCAATCATAAAAAGTTATTTATAAATTCCCATCCTTGAATTTTTGTAAAAAAGGACCAATTGTTGGGTACCATAGCAATTTCCTGAGTCGACTCATCTTGTGTTAATATCAAGAAATGGGCCCCAGCAAATCTGAAACACAGATCTACTATAATACTGTTAATTAGTAGGCAAAACTTTTTATACTCATATAGACAGTGTTTACACAGACTGATGCATGCTTTCAGGGCCGTATCCAGAGAGTTTTTGGGGACACCGGTATTCGACGTTGTTGTTGTTGCACGTAAATTTGATGTTTGTTGCTGCTGCACAAAAACCACAGAACCTCTGATGCTGTTGATCAGGGTTTGTTGGATCCTCGAAAATACCATTTCAGTGCTTTAATCAGTGCCAGGGTGTATATTTTCCTGTTTTCCCGTAATCTTGTTCTGTCAAACACGTGGTTGTTGTCGGTTGCCACCGATATAGCACATTCCCCACACATCGGTTGTTCTCAAGTTTTTGATTGCTGTAGGAAGACCAGGCGAAAACCACCGTACCACAGCGATCAATGCCTACTAGAGGGGTCAATCCAATGCCATTTAAAGTATGTAATGCATAAAGCATGGCCAACAACGCGTGTTCGATGTGTATTGAACTCAGAAGTTAATAGCGGTCACGACACTGTATTGAATTACAAAGTTTGAAGAAGGCTTCAGTTGAACTCCACTTTAATGTAGTTAAAGGTTAAGCAGCCAAAAAAGATATTTTTGACCTGGAGTTTGGGCGCCTGAGTTTGGGCGCCCATACCGGTATACCGGGTTCATAATGGCCCTGGATACGGCCCTGGCTTTGGCATACAGTCTAAGTACTGAACTCCCTAGGGTTCTGCATCCTACCCTCTCTTTCCTAAATCAAGTATATTGCCCCGCTTGATTACCTTCTCTATTACAAAATATTTTCGGAAAATATTTAACTCCCTTGAGCCATTTCAGACACTCGTGCAGTTACAGCTTAAATGTAATATAGGGAAAGGGATTAAATTCCTATCATTGCCGTTTGTGCAGGACACCATTGGCAGGTATAGCTATAGCAGTGTGCTGTCATCATCGATGCGACTGGAAATCATATGTGGGGAAGTCGTTCATACGGGAGCAATGCGCCATGAATATACAACAGTTTAACCTACTCTGCAATATGACTAGCTGGGCCACGTGTGCATGGGACGGCTGGAAGAAACACGGTGAGTTTGCACCGACTGACATGTTGTGAAGGATATTTAACCTCCTTCACTGGAGTTAAAGGAAACCATGCAATGATAGTTCAATCTGTACATGTATGATTATCATCCGGTTTTCTCCAAGATGGACCATAATTATATGGACTATGAAGAAAATAATAAGGTGAACCCAGCCAACCTTCAAAATGTTTGTGAACATCGTACATAGCTTGGAAAGGCATGGTTCCATATTATGACAATTTTTCCACATTTCCCCTCAATATTATGGAGGCTGTCCTCCAATTGCTCAGAGAAGCCGCCATCTATTACGTATCTCAATATGCAATATGAAAAAGGGGAAATTTGTTGCTCAAATCTACACCTGCTGTTGCTTAATGGCCTTATCTCCCTTTAGGAAGATCCTACAAATAGTTAAAAACGAAAAGTTGTCTCCCCTTAGGGAGCTCTCTCAGTCCAGCTAGGTTACTTAAGCTCTGCCCAATCCTCAATCTCCTTCTTTCTCTATTTGTACCTGCTCGAGTGTGGTGCATATCAAGGAAGTGTCCTATAGTGCTGGTTTGGTTGTTGTTGGTTTGACCTTCGGTTGTACCTTTGCTAAACTAGTATTTCTCTTGCTGTATTTCTTAGACATTATGTCTGAGATATCTGTCCCTGTAAATTCTAATTCATGCCGTTCGTGTCGGCAGTTTTGGTCTAGTTTGGATGCTCACACTCATGCAAAGGTCACCTTTGTTACCGTCAGCCACGTGTTTAGAGTGTCTAAGTTGGGATGTTACCGCCTGGAGGAATTATGCCCAGGCTTGACGAGCGTATTTATTACGGGTTACGGTAGACCCTGCTTTATCTGCGGACGAAAGACGCCAAAATGAAATTGCTCTTGTCGGAGATTTCAAATTTTAACGAAGATCTTTCTGGTTTCTTGTTTGGATTTATCGCATAGATTTAGTCCAGCCAGCTTCTATTAGAATCCCTTTCAGTGGGACTGTTTGTACGAGAGGATAATGTTAAATTCCAGACAGTTAGACCGGTTGGTAAAGTCTTGTCTGGCGTGTTTGTGCACAAACCCGTTTCTTTGTTTGGACAACAAAGGATTCTGTCCAAAGCCCGGCTTTCTCGACCGCTCTTTTGTTATCGGGAACGTAACAAAAGATTTGTTGCCTGTCGCGGGTCGGCTGTAGTACGAACAAAAGATTTTGCTTCACGGAATAGAAATGCTTCAACGTACTATAACTTTCGTAGAATTACTAGTTTCTGCAGGGAATTTTATTCCACTGCGATAACACCTTCATTTTCGTTTTTCGTTGTTGTTGTTGTTGTTGTTGTTGTTGTTGTGTTTCGGACTTTTCAGTTTTTGGTAGTTTACTTCTATGCATACAGTTCATTGTTCCTACCAAAACTTATTTATTCTCTTGTTATATCAAGTGTTATTCTGTTTATTTGATATCATGTGATCAAGAGAGAACTTGCAGAGGTTTTTCTCTGTCTTTTATTCTTACGTTGTTGTTGTTGTTGTTCCGTTTGTCTTCGTCGCCACAAGTCAAAGCTATACACTACGACTCTTTGTTACATTTTAATGAGCCTACCTTATTACTCTCTTTGTGTAATCAAGGGTGTGTTGAACAAGAAAAGAGATCACGAGATTGTTTATTAAGAAATTGTGCTATTCTTTGGAACACATTTTTCTGCTAGTAAATATTGCATTGTGATATATTTATTTTTCACAACCAAATTTTCCCATCGGTATACTGATTTAGACTTACAATTCAAATTGGGTTGAGCTTTAATTTTATTTTCTTCTTTCTGAGAAATTAATATTATCAGCTTGAGTGTGAGTTTATTTCTCCGGGAAGTCTTTAGAATTGTTCTCGTTCGACGACACATAGGGTGTTTATTGATCTTTCCCTGGTCTGTTGGCCGGGCAAAGATCAAGCCTGAAGTTACTCAATCATCTGCTTGGGACAGCATAAGACTGTTTCCATCGGGCGGTCTTCTTGTACTTCGTAAGTTACTTTCATCCGAGTACGATTACCGGTTACAGCCTAGCAGAAGAACGACAGACAGCTCCTAAGCAATGTTCTTTGCCGTTTTTCTCCTCGACAGCTTCGCAGCATTTGTTTGATCTTAATTTTTATTCTGGATAATAATTTCATCTATTCCATTTGAGGACTTATGTGTAGTTTAGACCTCTAATTGGAGGGTGAGTCTAGATTGAACATTGTTCTTGTTTGGTCAATTCAAATTGTGAGATTTAATGACCTTAGTTTATCTACCTGCGAGAGACATCAAAATGTAATTGCTCTCATCGGGGAATTTTAAATTTTATTGAAGATCTTCCTAGTTTACGTTGGAAGTATCTTTGTGTTGATGTCGGGATGTTACTACCAGGCGGAGTTACGCCCACGATTAACACAAGGAACAATGAATGTGTTCATCTCCTCTGCGTTTCAAATCTGTTTACAGTTTCGCGAACTACGGCTGTTTCGTTCGGACTCCACTGTGGCTTTTCGAGTTTCGGGTTTACCATTTTTCGGATTCAACTTCAGTTGTTTTTCCTTCTACGTCGTTCTTGTTCGCCATAACGTCGTCCCTGTTCACCTAAACGTCGTTTCTCGTACATTTAAAAGGTTGTACCCTGCTCCATTGTGAGCGTATATGTACAATAAATTGAACTGATTTGAAAGAAATTGGGAAAACACTACGCCTTTTCTCACGCAACGCTTTTCTCGTTTTCGCATTTACGTCGTTCTGTTACACCTCAATGATGTTCCATTTCACCGTCACGTTGTTCTCATACACCTGTACGTCGTTCTCGTACATCTGTTCAACGTTCCCGTACGCCATAACGCCGTTCACCACGTCGTTCTTTTATACCTCCTTATCAGGGTCGTCAAGTTCGACAGTCCCGGTCTCCATTTCTAGATCTTTCTCTTGATTGTCATAGAGGCTTCGACGTTTGTTCGCCTGCACGTCTCTCGACTTTGGTGTTTTTCGTCTTTTAGTCGGTAAAAAAAAAAAACAAAAAAAAAAACCTTTTGACAATTCAGTTGATGCGTCTTCATTATCGCTTGGTTGACCTCCATCGTTTTGCGAGATGCATATCTTCTTATACCCATTCATCCTCGTTTTCGGCGTTTCCTACGATTCACCATCGACGGTCGTCGGTTTGAGTGGCAAGTCCTTCTGTTCGGAGTCAACATCGCCCCTTGTATCACTTCTCTAGTCTTGGCGGGTTTTTTCTCCATCTCGGGGCTTTCACATCGAGGTTTACTTAGGTTCGTCGTTACTTGGGGGCAGTTTTTCGACACTCTCCATCAAGTGCTTCGTCCCCGTATAGACCGTTGGACCAGTTTTTAGACGTTGGCATTATAGTTGTTTTGTCATCAACTCGTAGGGCTATTCATTTCTACGCAGGACCGTACTCTTTACGGTCGTCTCCTAGTTCGGTCACTGCAGTGCCATCTGTCTTATTTACAGACATCATCCCTCAATCCATTAGTGCTGGTATTGATGTCTCTACATCCACATCTGATTTGGTGGCAGTCCCGCCACATCGTCATGCGGGGTGTTCCTTTCCGATTTCCATCTCCGGATCACCATCTCTACACCGATGCTTCCGAGACCCGTTGGGGAGGCCATCTGGACGGACTGGAGGTGTCCGGCAGATAGTCTAGGTTGGATGCCAGACTTCACATCAACCTTCTGGAAATGAAGGCAGTCATCCTAGCAGTTCAGCATTGGAGTTGGCGTCTCGTGAATTCGTCCCTTTTCATCGCTACGGACAACTCTACTGTCAGTGCTCATATCAACAAGATGGGTACCACCCGATCTTTGTCAATGTTTCTTTATGACTGGGTTCTCATTCATCTCTGTCATCTCAATGCTCGCCATGTTCCGGGTCGGCTCTTTGTTTTAGCGGACCACCTTTCTCGCCCCGACACCGTGCTTCAGATCGAATGGCCTTCATCCGGAGGTCTTCCGCCAGATCTGCAGCATCTGGGAGACCCCCCTTGATCGACTTGTTCGCGACGAGGAACTATGCACAGTTCGCCCTTTTCGTCAGTCCGATTCCGTACCCTCAAGTTTTCGCCATCGACACCCTTTCAATCAACTGGGACTACTTCCTGGCTTATGCCTACCCACCTATGGCCCTGTCTCAGGAAGTTCTTCTTTAGATTACTCAGCACGACTGCGTCATTCTGCTCGTGGTTCCGCGGTGGCCTCGTCGTCAGTGGTTTCCGGTACTGGTTCCACTTCTCACTGCTCCCCCACGTCGTTTTCCAGTTTGGCCCAGCCTGTTGCGTCAACCTCACGGGATAATACATCACAACCTGCGGTGGCTCAACTTACACGTCTGCAGTCTATCCAGAGTGCACTTACAGTCCAAGGATTTTCAGCAGAAGTTGCACAGACGATGGTTTCAGCCTATCGATCTTCCACATCGCAGCTCTATCAATCGAAATGGGCCTATTTCGCCTCCTGGTGCCGAGAACGTGATTCCGATCCCGACTCTGCCTCTCTTTCCTTACTAGCTGACTTCCTCCTTCACCTACATCGTGATAAGAAGTTTCAAATCAGCGCCATTGAGGGGTACCGGTCTGCTTTGGCTAGGGTTTTACGTCTTTCGACCGGCATCGACATTAGTCTGAATGACAATATCTTTGCTCTCCTACCTGCTTTCACCTTACAGTCTCGCCGTACTCACCAGCTGTTACCGAAGTGGGATTTTGGTGTGGTTCTTAGTGCCCTGCTTCGTCCGCCCTTCGAACCTTTACAGTCCGCCTCTATTAAGCTGTTTCCCACAAGACTGCTTTCCTGGCGGCTTTCACTTTGGCGTCTAGAGTCTGAACCTCACGCTCTGGAAAGATCATCTTTGACCTGGACGGCGAATTGGTCTCGCATTTCCTTTCGTCCCGTCCCTGAGTTCATCGCCAAGAATGAGGCTGTGCGCCAAGGTCCGTGTGCTCAACGTTTGTACTCCATCCCTGCTTTATCAGACTATGTTCGAGACCTTGAGGACGACTTACTGTTATGCCCTGTACGAGCCATACGTCACTATCTCACTCGTACCGACCCTGGTCGGGGTTCTCGTTGTCTAGTATTCCTGTCTCTTCAGCCAACTGCAGTGCGTGACATTACCAAGAATACTATTGCTTCTTGGTTGAAGAAGACCATTAAGTGGACATATCAACTTGCCATTGACGCTCCCCCACTATTGTCCTCTGCTTCTTCCCATGAAATTCGTGCCATCGCTACATCATGGCCTTTATGGAAGAACTTATCCCTTCATGACATTGTCCAGTCCTGTGCATGGACGGCAAATTCTACGTTCACCGATTTCTATCTGAGAGATATGTCAGTACAATCAGATAGGGTGACCACGCTTGGGCCGCTGGTGGCTGCCCAGCACGTGGTCCAGTAACTTTAAAAAAAGAGGGGGGGGGGAGCATTTTCGTTCAGCGCAGCAAGTCAGTCAATCAGCCAGCTTGCTGCATCATCTCATCTATCAGTCATTTCATATGTCCACCATATTACATGATCACCTCAATAGGTCAGTCAGTCAGCCAACTTACAAGACCCGTCTCATCGGTGAGTATGGTTTAGGCATGGTTATTACTACACCCACTGTGTCTCTACGACCTGGGTTTTTCCTTCTATTGAGTATTGTGTACCACATTTACAATCAGGTTTCTGTTTTTAATCCACGAGTACCCTCAGCGTCTTCGACCCGGGTTCTCTCTGGGTGAGTTTTAGTGTGCTGTAAGCCTATACAGTCAGCCAACTTACGGCATCATCACAGCTAATCACATGTCCACCTTATTACGTGATCACCTCAACAGGTCAGCCTGTTGCCAACTCACAAGACATCTTTCAAGACCTGACACAATGGTGAGTATTGGTTTTTAGGTATACTTTGTGTCAGTTTCCGGTTTAAAGTACAGAGAGTTTGGTGCTTGAGGGCAATTATGACCAACTTACGAGATCATCTCAAGAGAGGCAGCTGCTGTCAACTCACAAGTCATCTTACAAGACCTGACACATTCGTGAGTACTACTTTCAGGTTTACCAGTGTCAGCAACAGGGACTAAAGTACAGAGAGTTGACGTAAGACGGCTTGTGGACTAAAGAGTGGTATAAGATGGGCACCTTGTATGCAATGTTGTCGGGATGTACATGACCACTTCTATTCGTCATACACTAATTACCACTCAAATACTCACAGCGCCACCGGCCCGAGTTCCTTCGTGGGGGTAAAATTGTGCACCACATCCACGATCACGGCTGCATGGACGAGTACATTCAACAATCTATTATGATTACTCCATGACTACCCACAGCGTCACCGACCAGGGTCCCTCTTGTCGAGTACTAGTGTGCCATGTCCGTGATCATCTCAGCGGTTATTCAGCCTCCTATTGGAACTACAACAAGGCCGAGGTGCCCACCTCCATATGTTGGTAGTGAGCCATTAGCAACAGCAGGTGTAGATTTGAGCAACAAATATTAAACATTTATAAACAATGTTAGTATTTGTTATCAAATCAAACCTGCTGTTGCTTTGATTACCCTCCCATCCTGCCCCTCACTCCACGGCCTTGCACACCACACGTCTCGGGCTATAAGAGTGAGAAAGAGGGAGATTGAGGATTGGGCAGAGCTTAAGTACCCTAGCTGGACTGAGAGAGCTCCCTAAGGGGAGACAACTTTTCGTTTTTAACTATTTGTAGGATCTTCCTAAAGGGAGATAAGGCCATTAGCAACAGCAGGTTTGATTTGATAACAAATACTAACATTGTTTATAAATGTTTAATTTCTCACATAAGGTTTAGCTACTAAACATACCATTGTTAAACTAAATTTTTTACCCTTTTGAGAGTACTATTGCCTAGTTGCATTTGTTAGTCTCCAAGACACAGGATGTTTTCAGTCAACATAAAATGTGATAATTGTATAACCTGGTGCAACAAGGTTGTATCATACAATGACATGACAATTATGAGAATTCCCCGTGAATTAAAAAAAATGGACATTCACCAGGAATATCATACAAGTACACACATAATTGGAATAGAATACTGCTTTCTCTCCATCACCATTAACTTCCCTATTTGCTATTCATTTCAGTCCCTAAACCAGAGGTCACAAATGACATGAATGAAGCAGGTGTAGAACCAAGCGATTGTACAGATGTGACTGAGGATGATTCTTTGCAAGGAGGGGAAACTGATTTAGATCATTCACCTATAAATGAGGAAAGGTACTGGTCATTGATAGGCTAAGACTGTGAGCCAATCTAATAACAGCTTACTGCAGAAACTTGTTTACCCGAATGATTGTTGATTAGAATTCCATTGGCTTGTGAAGAAGTATATCTCCTAAACTAAACCTTGCCCCATCCCAGGACGTCATGTATTCTGAAAGTCTATATCATTGTTTACTTATCAATCATATCCATTACTCTCAGGGCTGTGTTCCCACCCCTAGGCACTGAGCCCACACTCGATCTCCTAACTCTTAAACTAAACCTCGCCCCATCCGATAATGTCAAATACTCTTATATTGAGGATGGCGACATACATGATTAAATCCCAACTTCACTCACTTTCAGTTCTGTTTTCTTTCCACAGTAGAGCAGAGCTTGGTCTGACCCCCGAGAAACGAGAGGAAGTGGGGAGGAAATGTAAACAACTTCTAGATCTGGGGCGGTTGAAGTACCTCCAAGACAAAGGGATGACAGCCTGCCTCAAAGCTTATATTGACCGAACATACACTCCTGAGAATATCGTGCTTCTGGCCACTCCACCATGAGCGGTGGATATAACTGGGTTATAGACTTATCCAATTTTTATGAGAGCCGGACAAGTCAGAGTGGATGAGTGCTGGTCACTCGTGGCATGCTGTCCAGCCCTTTGTCGCACAGCACTCAATATGGCGTCTCGTGCTACCGGAGACTGAGGGTCTGGTTCCCTTGGCAGGAGCTCAACGTTTTGCGTGAATTTGTAGAAAAATGAAGGAATTCGGATTTGGCAAGAGTTTGAAATGTGACACTCATACAGGTCATTACGAGCTCATCTTTAAAGAGATTGTTTGTACTAGTCTGAATGAGAAAGCAAGTTTGGAGCACTCGAGTGTTGAGCTCCATTTTAATGACATTTTATATCGTCTCACCCTTTCGTCATTCTCCACAATTCGTTCAGTGGATAAACATACAAACAAAAATGTCGGCATTGTCTCCTGTTCATTCAAATGTTGAGGCCTGACAGATGTTAAACTCCTGCAGCTTCAACTGAAAATTTGAAACTTGAGAGCCTGGAGCTTCTTGGCAAGAAAACTTATTGACTTTATTGTGTGACACTCGAGTCAATCAAGAGGTTGACAGTTCGGTTGCTATTGTTACCCTCAGGCAATTTTTTACCAAAGTTGTGTTGTCATCGTCTGTCTATCCATCTGTCCATCCATATTGTGATATCTCTTTAAGGCCTCTCCAAATTCATACAACAGTTGCATCTGGTGATTGAAGTGTATTGAAGATGACCGACCTTGACCTATTTTTCCCGGTCAAATTACACATTAAATATCGATTTGGTACTTTCAGCAGGATATTTCTTCAAGGGTTAAAGCTAGACTTTTTAAATTTATAAAATAGATTCATCTGGTTATTTACCAGTTCATCATTCAAGTTAACTGATCCTAACCTACTTTCTCAATGTCAAATTATATGGTAGCTCTCAATTCAATGCTGTTGGTACAGGTCATCTATTGAACGATTAGAGCCAATTCCAAATCCATACTACAGATGCACATGTCCATTGACCAGCATTTAATGGGGGACTTGCACGATAGAACCAGGAAGTGGCAATTCTGTCAGTTGATTGGATAAATGCCCCAACACCAACAAGTAGACTGTAGTACTCTCTGTTAAATCAAGATATTAGCAGACAGTGATAGTGTACTATTCCAGCTCTCTCCCCTTCAGTGATTGGTCATTCGACCCCGCCATTTTAAACTAAGACAAGCATTCTCATTGGATCTCAATTTATAGAAGCCACCCCAATCTTCATACACAACCACGTGACTGTCTCAGTTGATCGATGACATAGCGCAGCCTCGTTCTCGATTTCAAAATCTGGCGTCTAACTGGGAAAATGTTGTTGCTCCATCAGCCGATCATTGGCCCTCCGTAGAAGGGCCCAATACTATAGGCTAAACCAACAAGCAGGAAGTGACAGTCAAGGAATCTGTTTGGATATTTTTCCCCCATTAAAGATGATTGACCATGGCCTATTTTTCACGGTCACATACTAATGCTGTTTGTAATTCTCTGGAGTCTTCAGAGCTAGGTTTTCTAGATTAACACCACAGATGCAATTCTGCTTATTGATCCCAACCATATTGAAGTTTACTGACCTTGACCTATTCCTAAGGTCAAGTTCAAGGTCAAATTAAGTATCACCCCTATCAGAGGATATGGTACATACCGCAACCTTTTAACCCATGATATATGTATATGAGGCGGGCTGTCTCATTCTAAATTGCACAGGGTTTATTAGAAATTGTCGGGTGCTTATTTTCAGGTTTGTCTCGTGAAGAATCCTAGCTAGTCCTTACATAATGTACACCACACCTGAATCTGGAGATGGACCAGAACCCTATTGCAAATAATAAGTGAGTTTGAGCCAGTTTTCAACCAGAGTTTTGCGGTTCACTTATATCAATAATCGAATTATGATCAAACTGATGATTAAACGATCTGAATCCAACAGCTGAGGGGTTTTGGGCCCATTGACCTATTTTTCTCACAGTTAGAATATCAACTGAATTGTTGATGAACTTAAAAATGATCTCTCATATACCCATACTGTGTAAAAATGTGATTTTATAATTAATTTACAAAGAAGGATTTTGAAAGATATACCGTAATGAGGATTAACAGATTGTTGACTAAACTAAGCATGAGACTGTGACATCAGGGACGTAGCCAGGTGTGGGTTGTCCTGTGTGAAGGACACTCTCTTTAAATAAACCATTGTAGTGTAGACATATCATGGGTATCGGTATGTTTCTTCACCATCTTCTCCAATGTGTTGCCCCCAAACTAATCCTTTTGATTGTCGGTTATGTCAGTTTGTTGCTGAATGTCCAAGAAACAATTTTTATGAAAATTTTTAAAGCAAATATCCATTGTAAAACTTCATATCAAACTGTTTTTACATGTAACTTTTATGAGGGATGAACAATTTTAAGGTTCGGTTTCATGTAATGCATGAAATTACATGCCAAGTTCATGTTCATCAACATGCACACCTCTGACAGATTTATACCCTTTGGGAAATTGGCTTTAAATTCAGACATTGGAGTAAATACATTTTTATCAGTATATGATTTTTATTGTCTTTTGTTCATGCTTCATTGTGTATGGGGGGCAGAATAGGAGTACAGTCTAACCTTGTGGTACAGATTGAGCTTTTCTGGTTAGCTCTGATGGGCTGTTCTCCTCTAACGTCAGTGAATCACCTTGATTGTAAATAGTAGAGAAAGACCCCACCGGAGCTTCTGATATTGTATCACGTTGGACACACCGGTTCTCGTCAGATCACTGAAGTTAAGCAAGGTCGGTCAATACTTGGATGGTTGACCGGGTGCTGTACTGGCTGGGTTGATCAGTGTCCAGGATAATAGGAACTGTGAACACTCTCGTGTTCTGACACATGTAGGGACCGTCATGATATGACTAAAAAAAAAATGTTGAAAACAACGTTAAATCCTACTCACTCACTCACTGACTCACTCTGATATTGTATGTAATAATTTTTTAAAGCATGATTACAGACTGGCCTGGAGTGAGTGGGGTAGTAGAAAGCGAATCTTCAACCATATTGACCTATGAAATTTACATATGACCTTTGTGACATCACTCACAGCTCCGGTCACATGACCAGAAGTGACCTTTGACTCCTGCGCATGTGCACAATACCGGATAACCTGGTGCACAGGAGTCAAAGGTCACTTCTAGTCGTGTGACGAAACCAGTCCAGAAACAAAGGATCTCATGCCCCGACAGGATGCTTGGACCTAGACTTTGCCGTAGAGTAGTGTGGGGAGGGAATTTGGATTGCGCATGTGCAACTGGAAGTGGAACACTGTACTGAGAACCAGCGGGACTAGAGACTTGAGGATTTCACCGAATGAGAGGCCTGAACTCAGGCTTTCTCCCTAGATTAGTGCAGGGAGGGGAGTAGAACTGCGTATGTGCAACTGGAAGTGGAACACTGTTCTGATTACAAGCGTCTGGTCTGTCATTCATAATTCAGCCGTCGTCCATTAGAGAATATCCGCGTCCATAATCCAAAGACCTATTCCATATTCCATATAACAGTATTAGCACCAAATTCAAAAAGACAATCATAGTATACATAAACATAGGCTTGTTTCCTGCAAGAGAGAAGCGGTCAACAGTTTTCAATGATGCCGGCAAGACATCATGATGTTCCAAAAATATCAAATCTGTATCAGTATTCTTAATCCATAATATTCGTTGTAAAGTAGACCTCAATTTAAGGAGTGCTGATGGTAACCTCTCAACAGGTTAGCATGAAATCTACACTGGCAACCTATTGCATATTTATTATCCTATTGTCATATTATTAGTCAAATTATGGGGACCTGAAAACAGGATACCACTATTTTTCATATGGCAACCTCCAGGCAACCTGAAAACAGGTTACCACCTTAAATTGAGGCCTGTAAAGTCGTCATCTAAAGAATGATGTATCTCAGTCATGCTTTGATTGTGACTGTTCTAGAGACATGGAAATTGTGTTTCTAGAGACATGGGGATTTCACTGAATGAGATGCCTAGACCCATGCATTGAACATTTCTGTGATGTCATCAATATCTAGAGTCAGCAAGACTCTTTGATATCTAGACATTTCCGTGAAGTAATGCATCACCGGGAATTACCATATATTACTGGAAATGAATTAAAATGGACATTTATTGCCCAAACCTACACCTGCTTTGATTTATACCTTAATTCCGCCAGGAATATACCATACAAACGTTAAACGGAAGTTTAAAACAAAAGTAATCTCCCCCTGGGGAGTTACCTCCCCTGGGAGTTGTCTCCCTTTGGGGAGCTCTCTCAGATCAGTTAGGATATATAAGGCCAGCTCCCAGTATACACTTCCTCTTTTCTCGTTTGTAACCTCCAGTGGTTACATCAGGGAGTTCCATACAGCTAGTTGTTGTTGTTAAATTTGTACTCTATTTACGGAAAAGTTTTTCTTGAATATTATGTCTGAGTATTCTATCCCAATTGTCTTGCCGTTCGTGTGGGCGAGTTTCGACACGCTTAGACGCCCACACACGTTGTTTCGCGTGTAAAGATAAATTATGCTATCGAAATAACACGTGAATTTTTGGGATTCATGTACTTGGAAAAATATATGCTTAAGCACGTAGGTCTTTCCTACTGCAGGCTACTGAAAACCTCGATCTATCGGAGGTCGATAGACGCGTTTTTGAAATTGCCTTAGTGAAAGACATCAAAATTATAGAGGTCCCGTTTTCGATTTGTCTCCTAAATTGAAAAGTCCGGCACCTTCTTCTGTGTCTGGTAATATTCCCCCTAGTGGTTCCGTTCCTACAGGAAAATAACCAGAGTGTACTTGAAAGTCTACCCTTCTCTGGTATAGCATTGTCTGGGAAACTGGTTTCTTTGTTCAGACAGACAAAGGCCAGGTCGCGGCGGTCGGAACACTCCATTGTCTCCGACGGACAAAAGAATTTGTTCTCACCGCGTATAGTTTACCGACCCCTCTGTCATTTGGTCTTTCTCCGGCTGATTCTTACAATAGGAATAAAAATCGTTCTGTATCTACCTTTACGATTTAAATCTTCCTCTGCTATTTTGTCTAAAAAGAAAACAGCCTCTCATTCTATGGAAGGGCGTGCGAACTCGACTGTAATTGTTCGGTTTACGGATGTACAACCTCCACTTTCGGCGTATGTTGACACGTCACGTCGTCGTTCCCGTGTTTCTGATCGTCGCTCTTGTTTCATCGCAACGCCGTTCTCGTTCTCGTTCTCGTTCCAGACAGTTCATTCAGGAGGTTATTTTTATTACGTTTGAACTGTACGAAATTGAACAAAGATTTTTCTTCACGGAATAAAAATGCTTCAACGTATTATAATTTTCGGAGAATTACAAGTTCTGCAGGGATTTTGCAGACCATCATTTTTCGTTGTGTTGTTGTTGTTGTTCTTGTGTTCCGGATTTTCTCCAGTTTTTGGTAGTTTTTCTTCTATGCATTCAGTTCATTGCTCCTACCAAATTTAGTCTCTTGTTATATCAAATGTTACTCTGTTTATTTGATATCATGTGATCAAGAGAGAACTTGCAGAGTTTTTTCTCTGTCTTTGATTTTACGTGTGTTGTTGTTGTTGCGTTTGTCTTCGTCATCACAAGTCAAAGCTATACACTACGGCTCTTTGTTACATTTTAATGAGCTACATTATTACGCTCTTTGTGTAATCAAGGGTGTGTTGAACAACAAAAGAGATCACAAGTTCTTTATTAAGAAAAATGTGCTATTCTTTGGAATACATTTTTCTGCTAGTAAATATTGCATTGTGATATTTTTATTTTTTCACAACCAAATTTTCCCATCGGTATATTGAATTAGACGTACAATTCAAATTGGGTTGAGCTTTAATTTTATTTCTTCTTTCTGAGAAATTATTATTATTAGCTTGAGTGAGTTTATTTTCCGAGAAATCTTTAGGATTGATCTTTACCCTGTCTGTGTCGGGATCAGCCTGAAGTTTCTCAATCATCTGCTTGGGACAGCATAAGTTTGTTCCATCGGGCGGGCTTCTTGTTCTTCGTATGTTACTTGCGTCCGAGTATGTTTACCGGTTACAGCCTTGTAAGAAGAACCACAGACTGCTCTTTAGCAATGTTTTTCTCCTCGATAGCCTCGTCCAAACATCTTTTGGTCTACAGCATTTGTATAAAAATTGATCTTAATTTTTATTCCGGATGATAATTTCATCTATTCCATTTGAGGACTTATATGCAGTTTGGTCCTCTAATTAGAGGGCGGTTCTAGATTGAACATTGTTTTGGTTTGGTCAATTCAATTTTATGAAGTTTATGACCTTATAGTTCATCTACCGGCGAGAGACATCTAAATGTATTTCATTTCTTCGGGGAATTTTTAAAAATTTTACGGAAGATCTTCCTACTTTACGTTGGAAGTTTCTTTGTGTTGATTGTCGGGGATGTTACTACCAAGCGGAGTAACGCTCTCGATTAACGCTGGGGACAATCAATGTGTTCATTCTCCTAGATGCGTTTCAAATCTCATTACAAGTCTCGCATACTACGGCTGTTTTGTTTCGGACTCCACTGTGATTTTTCCAGTTTCGGCTTTAAAGTTTTTCAGATTCATCTTCAGTTGTTTTTCCATAACGTCGTTCTTGTTCTCTTCAACGTCGTTTCTCGTACATTTTTAAGGTTTTACCCTGCTCCTTTGTGAGCGTATATGTACAATAAATTGAACTGATTTGTTACAATTTGGGAAAATCACTTCGCCGAAGCAACGCCTTTCGCGTTTCGCATTACGTCGCGACGTTCGACAGTTCCGGTCTCCATTTCTAGATCTTTTTCTTGATTGTCATAGAGACTTCGACGTTTGTTTGCCTGCACGTCTCTCGATTTCGGTGTTTTTCTAAGAAAGACGTTTCGGTTGATGCGTTTTCTTTATCGCTGGGTTGACCCCCATCGCTTTAAAGGCGAGATGCATATCTTCTTTTACCCATTCATCCTCGTTTTTCGGCGTTTTTCCTACGATTCACCATCGTCGGTCGTCGGTTTGTGTGACAAGTCCTTCCGTTCGGATTCGGCATCGCCTTTGTATCACTTTTATAGTCTGGGCGTTTTTCTCCATTTTGGGGTTTTCACATCGAGGTTTACTTGCGGTGGTGCCCCTAGTGGTTCGATCACAGGGAGTTCACTTTTCAACTCTGTTATTCAGACGCGAGAAAAAGTAACAGTCCCATTCTTCATTCTAATTGAAGGAAAGCCATATGGTGACGGAGTGTGACACCTTGTAGCTGGTGCCGTCAAGATTTTTGGTCACATATAGACCAGTTTTTGTTGCACTTCCGGTGGTCGAATTATGGGGGGGGATTACCGTGGGTTCGTCGTTACTTTGGGGACAGGTTTTCGACTCTCTCCATCAAGTGCTTCGTCCCGTATAGACCGTTGGACCAGTTTTAGACGTGGGCATTATAGTTTTGTCGTCAACTGGTAGCTCTTGTCATTTCTACGCAGGACCTTAATCATTACGGTCGTATCCTGGTTCGGTCACTGCAGTTCCTTCTGTCTTATTACAGACGTCATCCCTCAATCCATTAGTGCTGGTATTGACGTCTCTATTTCCACCTCTGTTTTTGGTGGCAGTCCCGCCACATCGTCATGTGGGGTGTTCATTTCCGGCTAATAGTCTTGGTTGCCAGACTTCACATCCAATCGGTCTTCCACATCGCAGCTCTATCAAGTGAAATGGACGTATTTCGTCTCTTGATGCCGTGAACGTGATGCCGATCCCGACTCTGCCTCTATTTCCTTAGTAGCTGACTTCCTCCTTCACCTTCATCGTGATAAGAAGTTTCAAATCAGCACCATTGAGGGGTATCGATCTACTTTGGCTTGGGTTCTACGTCTTTCTGCCGGCATCGACATTAGTCTAAATGACAATATCGCTGCGCTCATTCGGGCCTTCGCGTTACGGTCTCGCCGTACTCGCCAGCTGTTACCGAAATGGGATATTGGTGTGGTTCTGTGTGCTCTGATTCGGTGGCCCTTTGAACCCTTACAGTCCGCTTCTCTAAAAACTGTTGCCTACAAGACTGTTTTTCTGGCGGTTTTTTGCCTTGGCGTCTAGAGTGTCTCAACTTAATGCTCTTGAGAGATCATCTATTACCTGGACGGCGGATTGGTCTCGCATCCCCTTTCGACCCATTCCTGTGTTCATCGCCAAAAATGAGTCTGTTCGCCTAGGTCCGTGTGCTCAACGTTTGTACTCCATCCCTGCGTTATCAGACTTCGTGCATGACTTTGAAGACGACCTTTCTGTTATACCCTGTTCGAGCCATACGCCACTACGAGTATGAGCTGGCCGAATGGGTAGAGTCGCGTGAAGAGTTATCGTTTCTATCTCACTCGTACCGATCCCGGTCGGGGCTCTCGTCGTCTATTATTCTTGTCCCTTCGGCCGTATGCAGTGCGTGACATTACTAAGAATACCATTGCTTCGTGGTTGAAGAAGACCATAAAGTGGTCATATCTTTTGGCCATTTACGCTCCCCCACTACTATCTACTGCTTCTTCTCAGAAATTCGTGCCATCGCTACGTCATGGCCTTTATGGAAGAACTTGTCCCTCCATGACATTGTCTAGTCCCGTGCTTGGACGACAAACTCCACGTTCATCAATTTCTATCTGAGAGATATGCCAGTGCAATCAGATAGAGTGACCACGCTTGGGCCGCTGGTGGCTGCCCAGCACGTGGTCAAGTAGCTTTTCAAAAAAGAGGGGGGGGGGCATTTTTCATCATCGCAGCAAGTCAGCCAGCTTGCTGTATCATCTCATCTCATCTCTCAGTCATATTATATGTCCACATACTACATGATCGCCTAAGAAAGGAGTAATAGGTCAGCTTGCCAGCCATCGACTCTCAAGTCATCAATCAAGGCCTGACACAATGGAGAGTTTAATCTTTGCCTTTACTGCAGATTTGCTTGTGTCATTTCAGGTTGAAGCTATGACCTTATTCTAGATCATCTCAGCTGAGTCACCTGCGGTCAACTCACAAGTTCAACGTAGAGGGTTGACGAGGACGTAGAGTAGACTCAGTACAACCGCTGTCAACTCACAACAGCCCAGTGTCATCGACAGGGGACTAAAGTACAGAGAGTTGACTAAAGTCGGTTTGTGGACTGAGAGTGGTTATAAGTCACCATGTATGCTACGAAGGCGCTCTAATGCACTTCCGATTCGTACATCGCTTACTTTAGCATACCTCATAGTTGCCTCAGTGCCTGGGTCCCTGCGGGTTCGTAAGATTTGTGCACCACATCCACGATCACAGAGTTGAAGACATTCAAAAGATAAGTAACTTCTATTACTACTCCATAATTATCCACTGCATCCCGAGCAGGGTTCTTTTTGTTGAGTTTTATTGTCATACCTGTGATCATTTAAGCCATGTATGCTACGAAGGCGCTCTAATGCCCTTCCGATTCGTACAATCGTTTACTTTAGCATACCTTATAGTTGCCTCAGTGCCTGGGTCCCTACGGGTTGGTAAGATTTGTGCACCACATCCACGATCACAGAGTTGAAGACATTCAAAAGATAAGTAACTTCTATTACTACTCCATA